>JZKD02S0708720.1:145929-159845 GCA_000966675.3 Picea glauca | reverse complement strand
ATTGTAGATAGACCAGGAAAAGAGAATGTAGTTGCTGATTTCCTTTCTCGATTGACACTTGATGATGATACCCCAGTAGATGATTCATTTCCTGATGAATATCTATTTGTAGTTTCTGCTCACTCACCTTGGTATGCATATATTGCTAATTACTTGGTTGCATGGAAGTTACCACCACACCTATCCTACCAAGATAAAAAAAGTATCATTTATCAAAGTACTTGGTATAGTTGGATAAGTGGGTACCTTTTCCATACAGGAGCTAATCAAGAAATTCGAAGGTGTATTAGAGAAGATGAGGTGTATGATCTATTAAAAGCTTGTCATGATGGCCCTTGTGATAAGAGAACATCACATAAAATTCTCAGGATGGGGTAATATTGGCCCTCACTCTTAAAAGATGCAAAGAAATATGTCCAGGCCTATGATAGTTGCCAAAGAGTAGGCCAACCTAATCATAGAGATGAAATTCCATTAAACCCCCAGATAATACTTAAACCATTTGAAAGATGGGCCTTAGACTTTATAGGACCCATCAACCCTCCATCTAATCAAAAAGTTTATATAGTAGTCTACACAGACTACATGACTAAATGGGTGGAAGCCAAGGCACTCCACAGAGCGACCAAAGAAGCAGTTATAGATTTCTTATTTAAAGACATCTTCACCAGATTTGGAGTACCAAGAGAATTAGTTACAGATGGAGGACCTCCTTTCACTTCTCATGGGTTCAAAGCCACCCTTCAAAAATATCATATTCAATAGAGAATGACTATAGCATACCACCCCCAAGCCATTGGACAGGTGGAAAGAAAAAACAAAGTAATAGAAGCCATTCTCACAAAAACAGTGAAGGAAAATAGAAAGGATTGGTCCTACAGGCTCCCTAAAGCACTATGGGCCTACATAACTACCTGGAGAAATACTACAAGATTCTCTCCCTATGAATTAGTCTATGGAAAGAGTGTTGTATTTCCTGTGGAATTTGAGATAAAAACCTTAAGGACTGCTTTAGCTATCAACCTTGATTTAACCGATGCATAGACAACTAGGTTGCAACAACTTAATGAACTGGAGGAGAAAAGACTAGATTCCATTCAACAAACAACCATAATTCAACAGTAAAGATCAAAATGGCATGACAAAAATATAAAGAACAAGCAGTTCCAAAAAGGTAATTGGGCCCTACTGTATGATTCCCGGTTCAAAGAATTTCAAGGGAAACTGTGTACAAGATAGCTTGGACCTTACGAAGTAGACATAGTTTTCCCCAATGGAATAGTAAGGCTCCTCACAATCGATGACTCCAAAACTCCGTTATTTGTAAATGGTCATCGACTCCGTCTGTATCAGCGACCTATTTCTAAAGAAGATTTTAAGGCCACATGCATGGAAGACACCCATTTCCTCTTCGTTGAGGGGGTTTCTACCCCTAATAGCAATTAATTCTTTTAAGTTAATTTTTTTTAGTATTAGATTAGATTAGATTTTATTTACTAGTAATCCCTGTCAAGAAATACCATGTTACAGTCGATTTTTGCAGATTCCCGATCGAAGCACAGGCCACTAGGAAAGGACGATCCTAATTCAAAGAGACAAGCTTTCCCGATGCTGAAACCCCACTGTTCATCACTGTTGACTTTCTTCCGATGCTGAAACACCACGGTTCAACACTGTTGACTTTCTTCCGATGCTGAAATACCACCGTTCAACACTCTTGACTTTCCCGATGCTAAAACACCACTGTTCAGTACTGTTGACTTTCCTCCGATGTCGAAACACCACTGTCAACAATTCGTTCCTTTCCTTCATTACTGAAACACTTCTACCACCAACCTCACACCCATCCCCCCATCACTTCTCAACAACCTTTTTCCACTTTTCCCCATTTCCTTACCATTCCTCATCGACGAAACAACACCGTCCAACAATTGTTTCGCCTTTTCTTTTATGTTGCTGAAACACCATTTCCAACAACCTTTCATCATTTTTCCCGATGTTGAAACACCATTGTTCAACACTTTTTGTTCTTCCTACTGCCAAAAAACTCTAATCCACCATTTCCTCACTCTCTTCATCAATGAAACAACACCGTTCAACAATTGTTTCTCCTTTTATTTTCCGCTGCTGAAACACCATTGCCAGCAAATTTTCATCATTTTTCACGATGCTGAAACACCATTGTTCAACACTTTTTGTTCTTCCTACTTTCGAAACACTACATTCCGACAATTCCTCATTGACGAAACAACACCATCCAACAATTGTTTCATCCCATTTTTCTGGTTGCTGAAACACCATTGTTCAGCAGTTCCTCATAGTTTCTCATGACCGAAACAACATTGTCTAGCAATTGTTTCGTTCTTTTCTGTTGTTGAAACACCAGTCTTTCAACATCATCTGTCAGCAAGATTTTACGCCCTCATACTATAGTTCGTCCTTCCAGTCAGCAAACCCTCGACACAATTCATCTATTAGATCATAAGTCTCCGCCACGACCACTACAGGACTACCATGGACAGACATGATATTTTATTTATAGAACGAATCAAAAGGTAAGGTGAGGTATGTAAATTTTATGTAATTCAGTTAGCCTATAGTTAATGGGAAGATTCTATATCATTATGTGCAATCATTAGTAGTTGCACTTGATGGAGGGGAGGACACATCAAATCTTCTATACCATCATTTCATACAAATTGACCACTGTCGTCCCTATTTCACCACCCTTTCACACATTTGACCACCATTTTGCATAACGTCACTCGAAAAACTCACTCTGCGCAGAAGCTGATACTCAAACTCTTTGACGTTGTATCTTACCGAGATGGTAGCTATGGGAGGCTCTGTCATATGGAATGAACCCACCACCACAGTGTTGTTAGAACATTATCGAACAACTTATCAAATCTTACAGCAGGCAGGATGGCTCAGTTACTTTCAGAGACTCCAGTGGTATAATGAACAACAGGTCCTGCAATTTGCCCTAAACCTTTAGGAAGACCATTCTTTCGTCCAAGGGGTCCGAATTTTAGTAACAGAGGAAGATATAGCATAGGTCTTAGGCCTCCCTATCGACGACACTCGCATGTTCATCCATAAACATATCATTCAGAATGCTCAGCAGAACTTCTTCCTGCCAGAAGAACGAATTGAATTTAAAGGCAGGGGTGTTCAACTCAGCTCATTTCCACCCTCATGGCCAGAAGTTGCAAGATTCATCAAGCATTACCTAACCTGCAAGGGTTGATATCAGGTATTTTATCAGCACAACTTCCTTCTGTTATCTCATTTAAGGCATAATCAACGGGTCAATATTCCTTATTATTTGTTGGGTTGTTTGAAAAATATGGCGCATTACTGTAGAAAGGATAAAGATCCCACCCTTTCACTCACCCATCACCGTCTTGTCCAATTGCTCATCCAAAGGGGTTTTTCTCAACAAAACCCTCCACTAAATAATCCACCCATAAACCCCCGAGCAGCTGCCGAAATTCCTGAAAACCTCCAGGAGAAGCAACTGCAAAATCCCCCAGACCCTCCAGAAATACCAAGCTCGCCTCATATCTTACCAGAATAATCCACTCTCGCCCTTCATATTCTTAGTGATGACTCTGAGCCAGATAATTCCTCCTGCCCCATCATTGAGGAAAAACCCCCACGTAAACAAAAACAAATAAATACCTTCTTTCCGCCCTTCTTACAAAAAAAGCGAACAAGGGCCTCCACAAGACCACCCATTATGGCCACTACCCTACACCCCCAACCCATTCAACTGATACCCCATACACCTCTAACCTCCCAAATCCTGGGATCTTTGCCTATTCCACCCATGGGCACTGAAACACAAGAACCCAATGCCCAGGGTGTTGCGACATCATCTGTCTCAAATAAAGTAGCTGAAACACAAGAACCAACTACCCATCCAGTGGCTGAAACAAAAGAACCAGCTGTTGATATTGAAATTGAGATACAGGAATCAGAGGTCTAGGGTGCTGCAACACTACTCTCCTCAAATAAAGTAGTTGAAACACAAGAACCAACTACCTATTCAGTGGTTGAAACACAAGAACCAACCATAGCTGCCACACAAGAACCAGCTATGACTGAAACACAAGAACCAATTGCTGACATTGAAATGGAGATACAGGAATCAGAGGTCCAGGGCACTGCAACATTACTTTCCTTACATTAAGAAGCTGAAACACAGGTTTCAACTACCATTCCTGCAGCTGCTCCACAACAACCAGAACCAACAATGGCCTCTGTATTGCAGGAAAATGAGTTTTTAAAGTCTGAACTGGAAGCATATAAGAAAGAATTAGCTAGGGCAAAGGAAGCATATGAAAAGGAACCAAATTTGTACACCTTGGCTCGTACAACAACCTTGTCAGAAGAGACTACAGAGATCATGTGTAAAGAATATATGTGGTGCCAATGTGGGGATATTTACTATCAAGCAGGATATAAGGTAACTCAAGTCCCAGTGACAGGAGCAGCCCCTACTCCTTCACCTTTTGTAGTCAAGGAAGAACTTGCTGAAAAACAAGAAGCAGCAGGTCCTCCCAAGCTCAAGACTGAGCCTTGCATTGCAACAAAAGAAGCCCCTACCTTTGTCAACAAAGCTGTACAGACAATGCCCATGGAGGAATTTACACCCCCCAGCCAGATTAATCTCCCCGCTTTTATGGAATAGTCTACTCAGACCTTACCTCATCCCACTACTTGCAACGGTGAAACACAGACTCAGCTATGGGATGAGCAGGCAGCAATACAAAAATGGAAGAAAGAGTATGTTGAAACACAGGCCAAAAGCCTGCAAGTGCACAGACAAAACTGGATAAATCACACTTTCTCAAATTGGGAAGCTCTGGAGCAGACACGTGAGGAAGCTCGTGCCCTGAAGAAACATAACAAGGAGTTAAAAGGTAGAATGGCTTGGGTATTTGATTTGACACAAAAGCTATTGGCCACAAGAAATCCATCTTGTAACTACTCCTTGTTCCTTATGGAGCGACTCACATGGTTTCAAATCAAATCAATTATAGAAGGAAAATCCTATGCAGTACTACACCGAACAGATTTTGTCAAAACTTTCACAGAAGCATCTGCTAGAGATCAACACCTCCTCTATGAGGCATATTTCCACAATGAAGCCATTCCTGAGAACAGACAGTTGAACCTCAATCCTCTTGTTGGGGACATCCAGATTCGAGCATTCACCTCCTTTCTCCACAATCAAATCATTTGGCGAGATGACTTTTTGGCTGCCAAGCACAATGAAGATAATCGCCTCCTCTGGATAAGACCAGAATCACAGAAGGCAGCCACCTTTGTCACAGAATATTATGAGTTCTTAAAGAAACCAGGGGTGACTGAACATGTTCAGCAGCTACAATCAGCAGTACTCCAGTACTGTCAGCACATCATCAGATCCATAGAGATTCCTGCCCTCCAGGAAAATAACCTGTTTTGGTAGCAATCCACTGAAAAGAGACAAGAACACAATCCTTTTAATCCTACCAACCTTGAGGTAGCAATTCCCAGGGTACCTAACTACATCCAGTGTATTCAACACTATGTTGAAAACTGGATAGGGTATCGGTTTTATTTTCCTATCCTCTGGTTTCCAATAGAAAGGTATCAAATTAGTTATAAGCTGCCTAAGAAGACAGAAACAATAGCATGGCAAAGATTATAGTAGGTCCAAGGGTTCAGAACGCCAACAGACAGTACCTCCCAGAGCTACTCCTTGAGTAATTTACACGCTCAGAGTCGGTATCCAGACTTTGATTCAGAGTAACATTGCCTGAGGACATGCAACACCTTGAGTTGGGGGGGATGTTAGGACCACACAATGTACCTTTTTTCCTAGACTTTTTTCCACTATTACGCTCTTGATCACCCATATTTACACTCATATTATCACTTTATCTGATCATTCCAAAGGTATACAATGTCCCTTCTCATTACTATATGTTTAATCTGTTTTGCATAATATTTTACATCACTCTCATACTTAACCATTGATTATAAATGTGTAAGTGCTGAAACAGTTCAAACTACAGATGCTGAAACACAGAGATGTTACACAGTCCGGAGTCACAGATGTTGAAACACAAAGCTGTTACACAGTTTAGAGTCGCAGATGCTGAAACACAGAGCTGTTACACAGTCCGGAGTCGCAAGATGCTGAAACACAGAGCTGTTACAAAGTCCAGAGTTGTAGATGCTAAAACACAGAGGAATTCGTTACATAGCCCAGCACCGACGACGCTAAAACACAAAGGAAGCCATTACACAGCCAGCGGTCAAAAACAACCTTACAACAAAGCGCAAATCTCATGGCTGAAACAACCCGTGATTTGAGATGCTAAAACAACATCAGCAGCAACGAGAAGGAACTGTTACTCCAGCGATAACAACAACATCTCATTCAACACTTGCAATAGCATTCTGTTGCGTGAGACTAGGACATCCTATTCTGGTTTAGAAAGTCGATCTTACTAAGAATAGGACTCAGATACAGATTGTAATTTTTGATCAATTGTATCGAAGGGATTCCCTCTTTAAATAAGAGGAAATCACCATTCGAAAGAATCCAAGTTTTATGTATTGAGAAATCTTCAGAGAGAGGGACGTACTTCATTTTCAGATTGTAATATGATACATTGATAAATGAATAGAAAACTGTTTTGAGCATCCTTCTCTATCTTTTTCGTCTCAAGGTAATATTGTGAGAAGGGAGGGCCCACCTTCTTCACAAGATTCACCTGTTAGTTTTAGAGTGTGTTAGTGTAATCTCTGTTTATGACTTGATTAACTTTTGTCTACTGAAACACTACTTTTAATGAATTCTGCTTTGCTGAAACACTACTGAACTCTGTCTTGTTAAGAACTTTAGTTTATTGAATGTTACATTATTTTCACGAAGTTCATAATCTTTTTCATTAGCAATCTTGTGTGATGATTTTATGAGGTTTTCTAGCCAGAGACTGGGTTAAAGGTTCTTTCTTAGAAAGGAAGGGATCAGAAGGTCCTATTCTCTGTAGATTTTAATTATTTCTGCAAGTGTGCTAGCCAAAGACTGGGTTAAGGGTTCCTGCTTAGAAAGGAAGGGATCAGAAGATCCCGTTCTCTGTAGATTTCAATTATTTCTGTAAGTGTGCTAGCCAGAGACTGGGTTAAGGGTTCCTTCTTAGAAACGAAGGGATCAGAAGATCCTGTTCTCTGTAGATTTCAATTATTTCTGCAAGTGTGCTAGCCAGAGACTGGGTTAAGGGTTCCTGCTTAGAAAGGAAGGGATCAGAAGGTCCTGTTCTCTGTAGATTTCAATTATTTTTCACAAGTGTGATAGTCAGAAATAGGGGTAAGGGTTCCTGCTTAGAAAGGAAGGAATGAGATGGCCTTGTTCTCTGCTAGATAGAGTTATCCTTCTCTGCATTACTGTTTTCATGAAAGTGTGTTAATCAGAAATAAGGTGTTGAAGTTTCTACTTGGGAGTAAGGGTCCTGTTCTCTGGTTACAGAATAGTTGTTCTTTCCTATTGCAATTGTTATTTTAATGTAATCTAGGATTCTTTAGATTAATCTTTAAAGATCTGCAATAGGTAGTTTTCTTTCCTGTAATTCAAGTCAGAACTTCAGTTCATTCAAGGCAAGTGTGATTAATATAGTTTCCTTTAATACAACTCTAAGTTGCTTTTGGAATTGAGCATATATAGTGCGTGGTTATCTTTGAAATAAACAGACTTCCCTGGGTTGACAATTTATGTAGCACTTGATTGTTTGAGTTAATTAAGAAGTTATAGTGACCAACAATAGGATGTTATTTCCTACAGGTGGGGCCATATTTTAAACCATCTTTTCAAGATAATGTGTGAAATTTATCTATAAACTTGGAAACTATAAATATTAGGCTATTGGAAGGATTGACCGGTTTCCTATATCTTTGATTGTGAAGTGTCACAATACTTAGGAGTGGGGGAGGGGTTTCTTGAGCTAAAAAATGCTAAACACTTCCCATTTGTATAGCAAGCCCATGAGAAAAGGAAGTAGGATTTCTATCAAATTCTGTCATACTGTCTTTTTACAATATCTCTGGCTATTATATCAGCAGTCGTTTATATTGGCATGATAAACTTTATATTGCTGACATAATTTTATGTGTATAATTAATAAGCCTGATGTGCATTATACTTTACAGTTTTTTAATCTATGTTTATATCTAATACAAGGGAAGAATGCTTACACTCAAATATTCCTTGTAAAAATTATAGTTCGATGAAAAAGGAAACTAAAGATGGATGTTACAATCCTATCCACCCTCTTGTTCACCATGCCTACTAAGAATATTCCAATCTTAGTAATATGGGTGAATGCCTGCTTACTATTGTATACTTTTCACCTACACAAGGGACCAGATGGAGTACCATATGGAGGACCATATGGAGTGCCATATGGAGGATTGGATGGAGTGTCGGATAAGGTATTGTATAAACATTGTAACTTCAAATGCGATTTTCATGCTCTCGTTCAGGTATGATCACTGGGTTTGATTATATTCATTGAAGTGATGAATTAAGATTACTAAAAGTGGTGTATCTATATTTTACACTTGTTAAAAGGGAAAATTAAATTTACGATTTCATTTTATGATCATAATGTCCAAGTATCCGACTTGGACATTGATCAAATATTTTATGCGATTTTATTTAACCTCCAAGTACAAATCATTCAAATTTTAAATCCTGCGCAATCATGACCATGTATGGAGCTTGTATATGAAAAATACACCCATGATTCAACCTTATCCATATCATTTGCATTAATGCAAGATCACTCTATTCTATATCACTCATCCTCTACTTGATTTTGGCCTCTCACTTATCCATTGCTCTACAACCATGCCAAATCATCATGAACCTTCATCCTATGCTGATCTATTGGCCATTCCATGGTTCGAAGCCTACCGAGAAGTCTTTCTCTGTGTGGGTTGGGGAACATTACTTGCCAGTATGTAGGGGCACAATGACGATGTATACCTTCAACTCTCTCTCAGATTTGATGGGAAATTTTCTCACATAGGGTCACTGGTTTTTCCAGTCTTAGAGAGTCCATTGTTGTAGCCATGAAATTGCCATGATTTGGGGACCGATGGTTCAAGAAACATCAACTCCCATCACAGAGTTACAACTGGTTGTTTAAGCCTGAATATCAAAACATCTCTGGGGCTAAAGGGTATTCAAAAGGGTGGATTAAATATGAGTTAATAAATCCTTTGATTGTTATCACCAGACTCATTACCTGGGAGGGTAAGTACTTTGTTTTCAAAGCCTATCATTTTCTCCTTTTGGCCCATTTTCAATTCATCAAACCTTTGAATTTTCCCTCTTTTTTTTTCTTCTGAAAGGTCTCAAAAATATATCCTCCTAGGTTTGCAAAAATGTGGCTAACCCTCATCACCACCTCTTCCATCATGGCCTTATTAAACTACTTGTCATTTCAAAATTAAAGAAATGAGGTAAAACTTGGGAAGACTTCCTCTATTAGTTTTCAAACCCCCATATTACATTTAAAACAAGCAAGAAATTGATTGATCCTGGGACTGTCTCCACCTAAACCTCACTCTCCTAAAACTACAAACCCTCCAATTCATCTCATTTCATTATCTGATTAGAAAGGAAACAAACCTATTGTTGACCCTCCATTATTTACAAGTCCTATTGGCTCTAAACAAAAGAAATTGCAAGACTCTTTTCCTCCAATCCCTACAAGGAGATGAGGTGATAACAAATTTAAAGGGAAATCATGTCATAGGAGCACTCGAAGGATGATTGGAAAGACCTATACGAATCCCCCAACTACCTTATATCCTATCCAGTTGTACTTTGACCCTGAAATCCCTTACAAGAAACTTAGAGAAGATTCTATAAAATAATTTGAGCTTGACAAAGAAATCAAGTCTAAGCCTATCACACCTAGTCTTCCTCAAAAGGTCACTGTTACACCCTCTCCTCAAATTCCTACACCTTATACCAAATGTAGCATTCCTTCTACATTTACTAATAATCCTAAGCCTTCCTCCCTTGAACAATATGATCAATTCCCAACTGTTGAGCAATTGTAAAAAGAAAATTCTCAGCTGATCTAACATCTGGAAGAATGTGAAACCGTGGATCATCATTTGCACCATGACAACATTGTCCTTCAAGCAAAGGTAAATCATATTCAATGTTTGGTTGATCAAATGACTACCACCAATCACAGTCTAGGGATGTAGTTGAAGCATCAAAAGAGGCCTAAGCCAAAGTCTCTAGGGCATGAGGGAGAGGCCTCCTTCATAAGTATAGCTATGTTTGGCGACCCATTTTTTTTCTTCATAGGGACATGAAAACTCTTAGGCATGAGAGAAATGATGACTCTATGTTTTTCCTATTTTTCCTTAGCCCAAATTCCTTTTTTGCACATGGAGATTATACAGTTTATGCTTTTATTAGCTCTTTTTGAAGGTGTTATTAGCTCTTATCCACCAATTTTCCATGGATCAACATAAGTTATAAACCATGATCCAACCCTCGATTTAGCCCTCGATTCGATCCTCGATCCGACCCTCGATCCAACCCTTGGAGCACATTGTAGTTGTGGGTTGGAATATCAACGGGCTCTCCTTGGCGAATACAAAACATGGGTTTTGTACCTGCTCGAGCTCTCCACCTGTGGAGCTGATTACATTTAGATTCGAGCAGGTGCATTGACCTCTATTTTGAGCACACGAAGTTGTTGAGAAGATGTTGTCTTTTGTCAAATTTTAATGGATTTTCATTTTAGGAGAGTGTCAACCCTTTTAGTTTTCATTCTCTTAGCTATGTTACAAACTCTATAAGTACTCGGAGTCTCTCAGGATGAACACACATGATTTATATATATATTGTTATTATCTTGAATTGATCTATAAAAAAATCAGTTCTGATGTTAATATGAATGATATGCTAAGTTTGTGACTGTATATTACGTTGGATTAGTGCCACAACTATTTGGGGGGCCCACCAGTGGTATGGGTATCTTAATTTGCTGTATATTCATATTTTTGTATTTAACTCTCTTGTGTGCAGGTTTGTTATGAGGGAAATCCTTCTATGGCTAGGGTAAACCACAACAGATGGAAATGAATACATAAATCAACTCTATTCTTAATTATGCTACATAAAAAAATATGCTAGCAAGACAATATAAAAGGCCCACCTCGTCCAGACGTTCAATGGAGTCCACCATTGAGCACTTGACCCAAAGCAATATACCTGCAACTAGTCCTCAAAAACCAAGTAAAGAAATATTATGTTGATATTATATGATGTTAGCACATTCAATAACATAATCCATCAATAAACATGACAAATACGCCAATGGAATAATAATTAAAATATTTGCAAGATATCAATTGGACGGGAAAAGAGTATTTCTATTAATATATGATCAACATAAGTGAAATGTTACAGACTTCCATGTCGGCACGGTTAAGAACCGAGAAACTAAGTTCCTTCCAGCTGGGCCTCCACCACTTCAATCCTTTACCAAAGGCAAGCTCATATAAGAGAGACAATGAGTTTCTCAATCAAATAAGGGAAGAGCTTGGGGGATGAACATTGTGTTCAGAATTAAAGGACAAAGGGATGCAGACTCAATATGAAGTAAATGATTTCTCCAGAGTAACTTTTCTCTCAAAGTTGAATTCTTTCTCCTCTTTTCCATAGCTTGTAATTGGCCCATTTATAGCCTTCAAATGTAACTGAAGGGCCAATTCAGAACGTTTCCAGTATATGGAAGGCCAAGGATCACATATTTCCTGTCGTGACATTGAAACCCGACTCCATTTTTCATTTTTTTGCACAAATCCTGATGTACACGGGTTGTAGTAGTGCAACCTGCATATATGCATGTTGTATAGTAGGCAAGGTGTGTACATGTGGAAAAATATGTATTTTTAGCTCTGGGATTTACAAACAGAGATGATAAGTCTGCATAGGGAAATGGAAAAAGGCCTTCTGTTCAAGGTTGCGTAGGGTAAGGAAAATCTTCCTATAATAGATTACCCCTAATGTGTGAAGTCATAGGAGTATCTACGATGGCCAAAATACATTATAATCAACCCAGAAGTGGAGTGATGGGGAACCAGCTGGATGAACTAGTTTCTCATTACATTTTGCACTGACTTTGCATACATGGCTTCCAATTTGAATTACACTATAGATCCATGTGAAAATATAGCAAAAAACTATCTATGGTCATGAATAGGAAAAACAAATGTTGTTACATGCCAAAGGATGTCATAGTCACAAACAATGCCCAGTAGAACCGGTCTCAAAACCAATCTGAAGATATCTGTATACAATGGAGTACAATTTGATCTCCCATGGTTATTGAAGTTATATATGTACTGGTCCAATGAAAAGGAAGCAACAACTCAGGAAAGATACAGCCTCATACTGATGTCTTCAAGTCTTCTACACAATCTGCCAAGGGTGAAATTCTACATCAGGTGAATAAATGAGTTGAGTTCGAACACAATGACACATCGTTTGATTACCGGTCATTGAGGTATACCATGAACAAACACGAAACAACCTATCGATAATGAAAGTAGGTATCAACCAACCGAGTACATTCTTACAAGTGTGAATAAAAGAGTTGGTGTAGAACACCTGAAGAATCCATCGATTAGGAGACACTGATGTATTCCCAACTGTTGATGGTGAGAGAACTTGCCACTAATGACTGCAAGCCTGAAGGTACTCATAAAACTCTAGGTCTCGTTTACAGAATAGATGAGATGAATTCGATGGAAGGAGACCCACTAAAAGGAGAGCATTGAGGCATCTCTCATCATCCAACACAAGGGACAAAGCAAGAGCTTCATGATTTGGAGGAAATCAAACAAAGAACATGTTCACAAACCAACAACCTTGTGCATCTTTCGCATGTGCCAAGTGCAAGCGGTACATGAAAAAGACCCTCTAAATAACAATGAATGAGGAAAACTGTTGACAAAGGTGAGGAAACAACCAATAAGGCTAATGGAATCCATGACACTGCACAAATCCCAACGTATGAATAGATGTCTTTCTGACGAACATAAGGGAAACCACCCAGTCAATGACCAATGATGAAGTGTCGATTGTTGGGTTCAAGGTTACCTACAAATGATGAAAGTAGGACAATGGTGCATGATAGGACTACAATATCATGTGATTTTGGGACAGACTGAGGGTATGGATGACATGAAAAGTCAAGAGATTTGAGGAATGGCTGACACAGGTTGATAGACATCCGTTGAACAAGAGCATGAGACATATGGAAGACTCCGATAGCATAGACTTGATGATGAAACCATGAGATGCATAAGGCATCAATGACACACTCCATGGGGACTGGAAGAGTAACTAGTTGGTAGAGAAGACTCTGAAACGAGCTCAACTTCCTAAGGCCATGCTAAACCCAATATTATGGTTACAAATTGAAAGATACCAGATATATAAAATATGCAGAACAGAAACGAAATGCTAGAAATAACAGAATAACAGTAAAATATCCAGCATAGTCTTCACAATACACATAAATGATTCACGAAATGGCAACAAAAATAGCACTTTGAATCAGATAGCAATGTTCAGAGGCCTCTTCGAGGGGGCAACCTCCAATCGAGCAGTGCTCCATTACAATAATATCCAAGCTAGGGTTCTCATACCCTCGACTCCTATTTATACTAATAGGAAGCATCTAGAGGAAGATCCTTCTAGAAGCGAAAGCTTTTATTAGGTCTTCTTACATCTGCCTTATTCTATTTTATTGAAAGGTCTTATTAATATTGACCTTTATTACATCCGAATACATTGATCTACCTATGTGCGGGTTAGGACC
>JZKD02S0708720.1:128636-141256 GCA_000966675.3 Picea glauca | reverse complement strand
ATTAGGTCTTCTTACATCCGCCTTATTCTATTTTATTGAAAGGTCTTATTAATATTGACCTTTATTACATCCGAATACATTGATCTACCTATGTGCGGGTTAGGAACTTAACACAAATGGAATCAATAACTTTGTGCTCTTTTTAAAGGTAACACGACTGCTGCCAATATAAGATAATACTCCCTTCCCGCCCGTCTTTTTTTTGTTTTTTCATAGACAAATGAATGCTATGATACAAAGGAGGAAACGAGTGTTGCAAGTAAGCAAAACTAGTTCCAATAGTGTAACATACCTATTCTCAATGCAAAGAGATGCATGTGGGAGATGGACACTTGGGGGAATGTTCCCTCCTAGGTATAGGGTGACAAATTGCGAAGGATATAAACGAGGCTCTTCTTGGTTGAGGATGCAAAACAACTGCTGAGGAAAATGATTTATAACGCAAAGAGAGAACCGGCTAAAGGCTCAATATTGCAAGAAAGGGTATGAGATGCAATCACAACTTAACACCAACAAATGTCCTTTTTTATGAAATTTAGTCAACTTGGTGTGAAAAAGGGATAAACTTGTGCCAAATAGACATCCTTTCAAATCCAATTTACAAGTGTGAAAGAGACAAGTTCACTCGACAATATTTTCTCTTTTTGAAGACGAGTTGGAAAAGAGCTTAACTTAAACTTGGTTGGGATTACTCTAGGTATAAGGCAACATGTTTATGAGTGAGAAATGAGGCTCAACATAAATTCATGTACTAGCTATAAGGGACTCTTGGTCCTATGGAAAAAATCTCTGCATGGGCACCAAATGAAGCAGGGGATCTAACTAGGGCTCCCATGTTTGGTAAGCCTCTACCACTTGACAATGACACTACTTATAGCAGATGGAAGGTTCTATGTCACAACAAATGGGTTCGTACTTAAGGCATAAAAAATGACAGTTATAGGACAATGAAAAAATGCATGATGGAATGGATACCTATCCTATATGTTGGGTAGTGAAAATACCTGCCCATGGTGACGAACGATCAACATAACGTTGAAATCTGCAAGGATCCTTTGTGAAAACTACAAAAAACAACTCAATCCACCTATGTATTAGTCCATTAGGCGAAAAAATGACTCAAAACTATGGAAAGTGGGTAAAAAATGTTATAAATAGTAACAAAACCAAAAATTACTATGTCATTTTGACTTTTTACCCAAATAGTGAAAATTGGACCAAATTACCTCTAAGATTCAACTGGTGATTGTGGGAGCATTAGGCGATGAAACAAAAAACCGTTTGGACCAGGTAATTTCTCTTCCTTTCTAGTGGATTGAATTTTTAAATTGTGTTTCAAATTTTGAGTAAATTAGGCCACAAATTGGGTAACTCGGTGTACGCGGGTTACCACTTATCGGGTACTATATACGTTGGGTTATACATGAGTGTGAAAACTACACGATGCATATAAACAACCCTATACGTGACTATAAATGAAGCAAATCACATACAATTCTATAATCAATAACTTATAGGGTTGCTAACTCGAATTTTGACATTTATCTGGCAAGATGGTGCTAGAATGGAGGGAAAGGGAGCACAAAAAGGTAGATGTTGATGTGGACAGAGATCCAGGGGCCAAAATGGCCTTGAAAACATGTGGCTTATATAAATTTTGGGCACTCAAAGGGATGAGGGCCCATGTGAGGTTTCTTGAGATGCTTGTGGATTACTAGGACCTTGACAGTGAAAGCTTCAACCTCGATGAACAACCATTGAGGATTGAAGTAGAGGATATCTACTTTTTGAATGGATTATCATGCCAATGTGAGGTTGTAAACCTCAAATCATGGGGAGCAGGGAGCAGAATGGAAATAGAGGAGTACATAGAGGCTCACTGTGTAGAAGGGACTCCTAAGGTTGAGAGTCAACTCCCCATCCGAGCGATAAACAATCGCAGCCTCAATATTGTTGTCCTCGTGTTGACCAGGATCATAGGATTGACCTCTCTGCATTAAGCATCGAGGATGCTCATGTTATATGATGTAGAGTGCTTGATACCCACAATATATGATTGATGGACCTCACTAATGGCTAATATGAAGAGCCAGTTGATAGAGAGAAAATAGGGTAGCAAGAGGAACTTCAGGTTGGCCTCTATCTTATGCAGTTTCTTCTTCGAGCGCATTCCAGGTTTGGGACCTAGAGTCAATATTCTTCCGAGAGGACCTCATGATCCAACCATGGCATGGTGGACCGAGGTAATGAGACGACAGGGGGGAGGTAGGGTGCCCACACCCTACAACGAGGATTTCTTCTACTAGTGGTAGCGACAGGTCATTGCTCTGGATGACTACCCCTATGCAAGGATCAAATTCAAAGGGGATATTGACATGCTACTCCCACTAGGGGCCACCTACAGGGACATAGGTATGTCAAATGTTTTTAAATATTTCATTTTTTTGTATTTTTGTATAGTAGAACAAAAATTTTTTTGGGTGATGCTTAAGTACTAACTAGACACTTGTGTGACACAGACGTGGTTCCGCAATGGCTAGACGGGATTCCTTGACATTGTTGGAGGCACAAGAGATACGAGGTGGTAGGATAAGAAGCTGAGAGAGTCCTTCAAAACGTGTAGGGAAGCCTGTCTCATTTGACTCAAAGGACTCAGATGGTGTAGGTAGAGGATATTCAAGAAGGTAGGAAGCGACAAGTGGTTGATGTGCCTAGAGCTTGGGTGTGACTCTTTCGATGTCTCGCAAATGTTGTAGGTTTTTACCATGACACACATTCGGCACCACAGGTGTAGATGTCATGGATATTTTAGTACCGACTGTATATGTGTATTGAGGGTGTTAGCCCCAATTTTGTACTATAAACACCGTATTTTTTTAAATATATATAAAACAGGGACCTTCGACTTTAATTATATTTACAATGTGTACATTGATGAGATGGTTTTCATTTCTTTAGTTATGTGAAAAATGCCAATCTAAAACGAAATTTGCATAAGCATCAGATACATGATTATAACTCCTAGGAATGTGATAATAAGTAATAAAACCAAATTGTCATTCTAAAAGACGTACCCGTAGGAATTGTCGAAGTAAAGTAGGATCACGCACATGGTAACTGTCATGCAACTGACATACTACTAATTGGTAATCCAGGAAAACCTCTAAAGAGTGAATACCATGTGAGATAGAATCACGCAAAAGTTCTATCATGACGCTATATTCAACCACATTATTCATGGATGGCCCTAGGCATGCACCACCTGAAGACACAAGTAGAAACTCGGGCGAGTAAACCACACACATGGTGGAAGCCAAGTTTTGTGTATGAAGACTGTCTCCTTCTACGAATCCTAAGTAGATCGAAGACTCCATTGACATGTGCCAACCAAGGGAAAAATCGATAAGAAAGATGAACATGAAAAGAAAGGGAAAAGATATATACACTAAATTACATTAGTATACAAAGAGTTCCGCCCAAGATTGGGGCTCAAGCTTAATATATTTTCAAGTAGAGCCCATTCCTAGGCTCGGCCAAGATATTTCCTTCATAATCTTCTAACTCATAGGCTCCTTTTTCTAAGACATGTTGCACAATATAGGAATTGTGCCACATGGGTTTAAACTTGCCTGCCCCCAGTGGTTCTTTGGCTTGATCATACAAGAGGACCAAGTCACCCTCAATGTACAATTAAGGATAGAAAAAATTATCGTATTGGACCTTGATACATCTTTTGTTTTCCTTGATAGTCGTAGAGGCATCTCAATGCTACTCGTCAAGACTCTCTAGGTGTACAAGGCGTCACTAGAGATTGGAAATTTCAGGTAGGAGAGTGAATGCCAAATTAATAGAAGGGATTCCTCATTCAATAGGTAATATTGACTCCACACTGTGTACTAACTCGAAAGGGGAAAATCCAGTGGCTATCTTGATCGAGGTTCGGTATGCCCAGAGTGTGGGATATAGCATAATGTGCCAGCCAGACTTACTCTTGCTAACAATTTTCTTCAAAATGGTCTTGAGAGACTTATTGAAAACCTATACTTGTCCATTTTCCTAGGGGTACTAAGGAGAAGAATGACCATTTCTAAACCCCATCTTAGATTTTATTTCTTCCATCATTTCATTTTGAAAGTGACTGCCATGATCTGTGAAAATCTCACTCGGGATACCAAACCGAGCGATAATTTGGTTGAATACGAAGAAGGCGATAGTATTCCCATCAGATTTAACTGTAGGCATGACCTCATATGACTTAGTAAAGTAGTCTATGGCCACGATAATGTGATGATGCCCCCCAACCAAAGTTGGGTTGCAATCCATGAAGTCCACCCCCCACTTGGTGAAGGGACCGATGGTAATGACTGGGTGAAGAGGGGATGGATGCGAGTGCATTTTCTAAGTGAACACCTGACAAGGGTGACACGTCTTAGCCGCTTCAATACAATATTTAAATATAGAAGTCCATAAATAACTGGCTCACAAAAGTTTTTGTGTTGTCGCAAGCCCGGATAGATGTCCACCACAAGCCCCACTGTGGTAATCGTTTAGGATTGAACTGACTTCCCCCTGAGTTAAAAAATGACGTATGATATTGTTTATTCCTTGGTGATACAAAGTGTCACCGACGATAGTATAATTATTCATTTGGTATCTTACATGCCGTCGGTCATCTCACGAGAGGTGCCGAGGGAACTTCAAAGTTTGAAGATAGAGAACAATGTCTACATACTAGAGGTCAGATGACAAGACAAGAAAAATGTGTTCATCCACAAATGAATCAACATGGATAACATCCTTAGCTAATCGTGGAAAGTTAGATATTAAATCCGCGAAGACTAGTGATTTATTGGATTTCACAGAAGCGCAATCGAGATCAAATTCTTGTAACATGACAATCCATTTATTATATTCCCCCCTATGATACTCCTAGTAAGGACGTATTGAAATGGATTGACATCAACAACCACATTAGTCTTGAAAAGAAATATATAATGACGTAAACATTGAACTGTGTGACCGACAACCAAAGCTATCTTTTCAACGTGAGAATAATTAAGCTCAGGACCAACTAGGTTTTGACTAAGATAGTAGATGACATGCTCGCGAAGATCATCATCCTCCTAAACCAAGACCATACCAATTGTCTCCTCGGATGCGGCGATATAAAGAAATTAATCCTTATTGTAGTCATGATACTTTAGAAGAGGCATCGATACCAAGGCTTTCTTCAAAGAATTGAAGGACTCTTGGGCTCGCTCATCCCAAATAAAACGGGTGTCCTTCAAAAGATGCATGAAACCCTTAGTGATATTGACATAGTTTACTATAAATCGACGTAAAAATTATCTTTCCCATGTAAACCTTGAAGTTGTCTAATAGTGCGTGGGAGAGGAAATCGAAGTATTTCCTCAATCTTTAACGGATCTACCATGATCCCGGTCTCAGAAACTAGAAATCCCAAAAGAAAACTAGACCTAACACAAAAGATGCACTTATGAGGGTTCAATGAGATTCTATAGTAACAACATATTTCAAAAACAAGATGAAGGTGTGTAGACTGATCCACTCTCTTATGAGAGTGAGAATCTAGATTGTCAAGGTAATATTCGACTATATTCTTAAGATCGTGAAAAGTAAAGGTCATAGCATGTTGGAAGGTTTCTCCAATGTTTTTAAGGCCAAAAGGCATTTTTTGGTATGCGAAAGTACCCTAAGGAAAAATAAATTCCATCTTGTGTTGATCCTCAGGTTTAATTTAAATTTGGTTATACCCTAAAAATCCTTCCATAAAAGAAAACACTTCGCTTCCCGCACACTCGTTGAGAATCTGCTCGATGAAAGGTGTCAGGAAGTTGTCTTTAGGAAAGGATTTTTTCAGGTCACGAAAGTCTATACATACACGGATGATTCCTTGCTTCTTATTCATAGGAATGGGATTGGATACCCATTCAATCAAGGGAACCGAGTAGATGAAGCCAACATTGAGTAGTTTCTCTACCTTTTCCTTAATAGCAGGGGCCTTCTAGGGATTGATAGCTCTAAGATGTTGTCAAATAGGTTTAGCATCTAGATAAGTTTTAATCTCATGCTAAAAAATATGAGGGTTGATTCCTATCATCTCTTCATGTGACCAAGCAAATACATATCGAAATTCCTTGAAGAGTTTGGTGTTTATTAGTATTTTGTCTGGAAAACAATCCACACCAATGTGCATGTTTTCAATATTGCCAGGCATACAAGAGATATCAATCATGAAGGTGGGAGAAATACTCGCCATATTTCCTTCAGAATAAATGTTGTGTGTATCAAGTGGAACTACGACGTGACCGACTATCTCTCTCAAAGTAGATCGAAAGTCATCTTCTTCGATTCTTTCAAGATCTAGGAGAAAATAAGAGCGATGATGCATGTCATCCCAAGGTATGTTGGAACCATTCATGTCTTCGATGATAGCTTTGTTGAAGGGAAAATTATCATCGAAGAAGTCATGTGAACAAGACAACGAAGTGCCCCACATGAGCCTAAGAACGACATCCTCCTCATTCGTCGGTGAGGTGGCAGGATCGAGATCGAAAAAATATTCAAGAACAACTTGATACACAATATCATTGTCGATAGTGGCATGTCCATTACAACATGTGACTGACCTTCACAAGATGGAGTCGGGGAAGGTAGGGTTCATGGATCACTAAAATAGGAAGTGAAGAAAGGAATATACCTCTCTATCTAAACATGACTATTGGAAATGGCGTAAACATGGTAAATCGGTGCCATGAAGTCAAAAGTACCCATAAGGAAAGAATACATTATAACACCGATATTCTCAGTTTTCGACTGAGAATTTTTTATCACGGATATCAACGATCCAACAAATGCATTGGGACTAGCGTATGCAAAGGATAACTGGTCAATCATCATGATATTCCCTTCATGAGGAAAAAAAAGAGTATGAAATATGAACGATATGATGGAGACCATAACATAGGTCCAATTTCATGCCAGTAACAAGTTATAATCAAGAGGTGCATCAACTACCTTGGCCTCTACCTCTATTGTCTTCCCACCTAACTGGACCGGAAAGGCAGGAAGAATACCATGAGGGTGGAAGGAATGACTGTCAAAATCAGTCAACATGTTCGATGACTTGGAAATATTCAGAGAACCGAGATCTTTCCAACATATCTGGGACATCACACAAGTGGCAGCGCCTTCATCAAAAACCACACATTTCATGGTATACTTTGAGTACCCCATGTGGATTTGGAAAGCCACATGGTAAGACAAGCAAGGCTTCACATATGTGATGTCAAACTTGATAAATTTTGAGCCACTAGGTTCTAGATCTCCTAACACATATAGTAAGGCATTCCTCTATGAAGGACACATCTAGAGTACCTTCAAATATGACATCACACAAGGGGTTTGAACCAGGTCCTCAACAATAGAGTAGTTATCAACGGATCTAGTATTTGGATTGTGGGTAGAGCTTTTGATTACTCCTTTTGGAATACGAGGTGGTGGCTCTAGTTTTTCAATATATAAAGTCATCTAAAAAGGACGAGGAGGATATTCTAGGATAGGTATAGCCTGTGAATAACTATAATCTAGATATCGAGTGGCTACATGAACTTTCACATAGACCATATTGATACATAAATGGTCGTCGTACTGCAACCACAGGTTTTGACTCCCACCATCGAAATTTTCGGTATTTGAGGAGCTTGAGGCCATGTTCTGGTTACGTGGGAAAGGATTTTCCAGCACTACAAGCGGTAGAGATAATAGCCTCACAACTTCCACAAGTTTGGGGCATAAATGAGTAAGGTGATTGTCTGTGCAAATCTTACAGGGAAATTTCACCTTACATCTTTCTCTCTTTCCCTCTCTAGCATTATTATTCGTCTTCTCATTATTACCATTGTCCTTGGGTTTATTATTATTTTTCCCACCCTTATTATTATAACGTCCTTTCTTCTTATTCCCGCCTGGTTGCTAGTTACCATTTGGGTCGATCGACGACTGCATGGAATGTACATCCGCCGACTGAGTGGGGTTGGAAGAAATAGACGAAGCTATCCCTCCTACAGACTGGTTTAGAGAAGACTCTTTCAAATTTTTTGTCATCAAGTCTATGGAATTTAAATTGGCAGATCCTACAATTCCATCGGCATGAGGTCCATGCTTTTGTCTAGGGTCATAATTTGACCATGGTGCGTTTGGAAGAATGTGGTATAACATCCCAGACTGAGCGTATATAAGATATAACTGCTGGGATTTGTAGATCGCTTCTTCCTCAGTGGTGACTTCAGATGTAGCAATATCCTTCGAGATAGGAGGCTGAAAAGACTTGAAAAACCATTCTAAAAGAAAGGCTGGGGGCATGGAGGTATTAATCAACCTCTTCTATCTACGCCACTATTGGATATGATCCAAGATATGAGTGGATGTGTCCTGGTGTAAAGTCGAAAATAGTTATAGGCCAACATTGTAACAAATCGACAATTGGATGTGGTTAAGGAAGACCAACACCATCTGACTAAAGGTCCCATATTCCCCCCTAGGTAGCTCGATATATTATTTCAGAATGACCCCAATGAGGGTGCATTGAAATAATCTTAACCGAATAGAATAGTCATTAAGGGAATTCGAGGAGCACCATAGGTGAAAGGTAGTAATGTGATCACCATGATCCTCGCCATTCTTACCTTTGAATTTGAAAATGTTTGAAGGAATATTGGTGGTGATGGGGGGCCATGTAGGATCATGGCTCATAGGGTCATTCATCAACTAAAAAAAGTCTAACAGATTAAGCGTGTCCAGAAAAGGGAGATAGGGTTGTGACATCTAGCCCCATTCTCCTTGGAAAGATTGTGTTTGAGGAATTGCATCCCATCCAGGGTTCTTGTAAGCACCATGGACCTGTCCAGGATTGTAAGACCCTCCTCCAGGATGATTCGTAAAATGTTGGTTTGGAATCATTCCAGTAGGAATGTTATGATGGGGGTTATTAAAATTACCCCCAACTAGATTGGATCCAGGTTGGGGGTTTCCCAAAGCATGAAACTGACCTCCTCCAGGTGTGAATTCGGAGGATAGAGGTGGATTCATCATGCCAAACGTGTTGGTCATAATCGACACCAAGGAGGCAGGGGTTTAGGATGGAAATTGAGTAGAATCTTGTCTTTTAGGTTGGTTGTTCCACCTAGAAGAAAGAGGATTAGACCCGGGGTTAAAAGCAGGAATGCCTCCCATATTAGGAGTCATTTTAGGGATTTGAGAACCACCAAACGAAAATGGAGTGTAAGGAGGTGTAGTGCCCCCAAGCCCAATGCTAGAATTAGGGCTAGTAGATGGGATGGCGTTTGAAAACTGTGAAGTAAATTTTGGCATACCATAGGAAAAAGGACTAGAGGCAATAGGGATGGACTGAACATTATAGCCCGATGAGGGACCAAGAGACCCAAATGGGTTTGAGGAAAGAGAATGAGAATTCACTATAGGTCGAGCCATGGTAAGGGGTGGCATTAAATATAGTAGGTGTGGGAGTCGATGGGCTCCCAGTGTTATGAAGACTAGGTTTAGTACTCATACTTGTAGAATCACAAGTATGAATAGTGGAAGTGTGTGTACCATGCCTAATAACTCTATGCATTTTAGAAGTCAAAGACTTGAAATACGGTGGTAACTGTAACAAGTGATGGGACTGGAAGGAACGTTGGTCCGACTCCATGATGAATTAAGACTCTAAATATGAAAAATATATACTAAGGCCAACAATTAATCAAAGAGCACACTAAAAGTCAAATGACCAATATACACACAAACGGGGTAAAGCAGTTGAAAGTGGCCTCCCTCCCTAAAGAAGGTATGTATCACCCAAGAGGGGCCTGAGACTCCTTGCTAATGATCGAAGGTAACACAATCATTTATAAGGGCCCTCGTGGGCTTAACAACTAGTCAGTCATATCCCCCCAAAGAGGTTATCCTCCATAAAGGTTGTGTGTTTTCTGTCCCTTATCTGACCTAGGGTACCTGTAAAATAACCCCTGCAACTAACCTATGTGGAACCTAAGTCAAGCAAATAATAAACCACTGTATAACCGATGCACATGTGAGCAGTCATAAGTCAGGTGCACCATATGGGCAGGGTAGCAAAGCCTGAAACCTTGAAAGCACCACCTCTCATGGAGGTAAGGGCACTAACAAGATCCCTAGATACAAATAGATCCTCAGAAATATCTCTGATGCTAAGAAGGTATCGGGGGGATATCCCTTCAACCAACCTCGCACGACCTCGTGATTAACTCCGGTGTGAGGGAAGCCTCCTAATATTATCAATTATACAATGGATTTCTCCACTCCCTTTTTCAGACACATATGTTGATTTAATTGCCTTGGAGAAGTTTACTCATAAAATCATATTCCAAGGCACTAATTCCTAAGCTAGCTTGTGTACCCTAGAAAGTAAAATCATGACAAATCAATTTTAAATTATAGCGTTAATTTTAGTGGCCATGCTTACTAAAAAAGGTATGGTAGTGAAACTCATGATGTTATGACTCAACAAGAAAAGTAAATATGAATATAATGCAAAGTCCTAACTTCAATTTTCAATGAATGATATGCTTCTGAAAACAAATGCAATTGTCAATTTCAACTCTGTAATTCTGAAGTAAAAATGAAATCTTTCAGTATATGCACTAAGATAATGACAAAGATTCAAAAGACCAAAATGCCTAATTTTTTTGTATTTTCAGTATAAGAAAAATTAAAATGCATGGACTGAAAAAAAACTTGATATATAAAACTCTACTGTGTATAGAAACAAACAAATCAAGTAGGATACCAAGCAACAAGACACCCAACCCAATGTACAAGGACAATCAAAATGAAAAGGTGACGAGAAAGACTCTGCCCAAAAATTCAACCCTTGACAAGTTTCCTTTCATCCCACAATCACTTAACAAGCACTTACAGAGACCCAAGAAGACTCAGAAAACATCAAATCCCACCTAGAAGCCACCAGACCCAGAAAACAAGCAAAGAAGGATAATGTACGTGATTGTTCAAGGAAACAAAGCGTATGTATGCAGCTTGCAGAGGGACAACCTGCGTATATACGCAACTGTCAAGCCAAAAACCATGTATATGTTTTAAAACAAGGCTAAGCAAGGGAGAAGGCTGAAAAACTCAGACCCAGAGTGAACATAGGCTGTCAATAAATGATACGACAAGAAACACAATAGGAACAAGAGAAATATAAGGAGGAAAGTACTCCAAACCCTAAGAAAGAAGATTCTCTCCCCAGTATGGTTGCCAATTATGTTACGAGGAAAACCTCTCTATGGCTAGGGTAAACCACAATAGACGTAAATGATTGCATAAATAAAATCTATTATCAAGTATGCTACATAAACAAATATGCTAGCAAGACAAGATAAAAGGCCTATTTCGTCCAGACATTCGATGAAGTCCATCGTTGAGCACTTGACCCAAAGCAATATACCTACAACTAGTCCTCAAAAACCAAGCAAAGAAAGCATATGGTGATATTATATGATGCTAGCACATTCAATAGCATAATCCATTAATAAACAAGAAAAATACACCCATGGAATAATAATTCAAATATTTGCAAGATATAAATTGGATGGGAAAAGAGTATTTCTATTAATATATGGTCAATAGAAGTGAAAATGTTATAGACTTCAGTGTCGGCACGGTTCCGAACCGAGAAACTAAGTTCCTTCCATTTGGGCATCCACCACTTCAATTATCCACCAAAGGAAAGCTCATAGAAGAGAGACAATGAAGTTCTCAATCAAATAAGGGAAGAGCTTGGGGGTTGAACACTGTTTTTAGACTTAAAGGACAAAGGGATGCAGACTCAATATGAAGTAAATAATTTCTCCATAGTAACTTTTCTCTCAAAGTTGAATTCTTTCTCCTCTTTTCCATAACTCAGAATTGACCCATTTATAGCCTTCAAATGGAACTGAAGGGCCAAGTTAGAATGTTTCCATTATATGGAAGGCCAAGGATCATAGATCTCTTGTCGTGACATGGAAACCCAACTCCATTTTTCATTTTTTGGCACAAATCCTGATGTACACGGGTTGTAATGGCGCAACCTACGTATACGCACGTTTTATAGTAGGAAAGATGCATACATGTGGAAAAATATGTATTTTTATCTCTGGGATTTATGAACAGAGATGATAAGTCTGCATAGGGAAATGGAAAAAGGCCCTCTGTGCAAGATTGCATAGGGTGAGAAAAATCTTTCTATAACAAGGTTGTTTTCTAAAATTGTATTTTTCTTACAGGTTACTCTTGATGGTTTATATCTAATTGTCCATACTATGACATCTGACATATTTTATGGAGGTCATGTTTTATTAATGTATAAATGTTCATAGCTATCTAACTATGCAATTATATACAAGCTTTCTTTCCTAGTTTTATAAATTGTAGATTACTTCACAGTTTGGTTATTTAGGCTTCTTTGATGATCCATTTTTCTTACAGCACAGTCCCCTGATTTTGTATATCTTTCTAGCCAAGCCCTCTCTCTTTTTTAGATAAATTGCAGAGGACCCAGTAAATCAAGGGCAGGC
>JZKD02S0708720.1:111504-128586 GCA_000966675.3 Picea glauca | reverse complement strand
TAAGTTGCAAATTTTGATTACTTCTTTTATATTTGCATAAATTCTTAAATCTATTTCTAGCATTAGAGTGATAGGATAAGAGTTTATTTCAAATCTCGTTCACACAAAGTTTATAGAATGTATTAATTCTGAGAATATACATTAATATCTTCATAATGGTAAAGCTCTCCATAGATTGTCTTATTCATACTCTGCATATCTCTGTATAAATTAGCATCGAATCGATTCCACTTGAATTATTAGTATTGTTAAGGTGCCATTGTGATATAATTCGCCATTGTAGACATAACCATTACATTTAAATGTCATCATGATGTTGTTTATTTTCAATCAGTGAGATTAGTGTAATGATAGGGTTTTAAGATAAGAGTAATTGTGAGTTTTTGAAGATATTCTTTAAGGATAGAGTTCACTTTGAAGAATTTCTTTTGAAAGATAACATGTATTTATTCAAGGATTGCTTGCTTATTCAAGAGTTGTGTGTTTAGAGTAATAACCTCATTGTTCATAGTTATAGATTTCTTTTAAAGAGTTGTCCATTTATATTAATAAGCTCATTGTTTTTAGTTAAAGATTGCTCTATAAATTTAAAATATACTATTCAACTAGATTTTAGCTTGTGTAGAGTCTTTTAAATCATCTTTTAAAATAGAAATGTAGACTAAAAACAGAATGTTGATCCATAGGGAAATCCTTATTTTGACTAGTTAATCTTTTTGTTAGTTTTCCTTTCTACCTTGACTCATACTGTGTCACAACTCTAAGTCTACTTACCCTGGTCGATAATTTAATTGAGGGAAATCAAGACATACAATTTACCCATCAGGATGTTTGTTTCTTGCTTGACCATGTTACCAGACGTTTTCCTAGAAAAAATGCTCCTCCACTAGTGCCTTTCCTATCATCTATTCTATCGACCCAATCTGCATTAGTATATGCAATTATATTGAATTATTTATCTTTTGGATACCATAATCCAAGTTCTAGGGTTCCTTGAAGGTATCTGAATATTCTTTTTATTGATTTTAAGTGAGTTTTTTCAGGTGCATATTGAAATCTCCCCACCAGTCCTACAACCTGCATGATGTCAGGTCTTGTTGTTGTTGAATAGAGAAAACTTCTTGTTAACACATAAGATTTATCATGTCAAGGAGGATTTATGGTTTTTAGAGCCTACAATTTAACCATTTATCTAGGGATTACTTCATACCATCAACTAACAACCTCCTCAAAGTGTGCAATCTTTATTTGAGTTGGTGTTGTGAACTGGCATTGCGAACTAGTTAAGGAGGAGTGTTGTAGCTTAGATAGGTTGTAGACACTCATGTTCAGAATGATCAACATCCACAACCTTAGGAACATCAGGTAATCCATGATATTTTTTTTCTTGTTTGGATGCCATGAAAGGAGTATGGCCGCTTGTTTTCTCTTGGCATTGCGAACTGTCATAGGCACTGCGAACTCGCTGACAGATGCACTGCGAACTCATTTCTTGTAACAGATACATATAAAGATTTGATCATAACTCAAAAATGGTGATGTGAGTTTTTATGAAATGTTTTGTGGAGGATAATGATAATTTCATAGACTTGTCCAAATTTCAGCCTGACCCAGTTTTTAATTCGAGAGATGTAAATAAAACACCAGTGCGCTGCAAACTGGCATTGCAAACTCTCTGTTTTACATAGTTGTTGGATATTCTCCTTGTTTGGAGGTTTCCACCTATCAAGGAAGGTTGGAATGGTATCCTAGGATTCTTTTGGACATGAGGGACATGTGTTCCATATCCAGATCAATAAGGATGACTTGTTTCAAAAGGAATTTATAATCATAGAAAAAATCTAGAAAAAATAGGAATTTGTTAGGCTTTTGTTGGAATCTTTTGTAACAAGACTCCTAAATGGAGGAGGATCCTATATAACTCCTTGGTTTCGAAATCCTTAGGGTAGATGGATATTATTCACTATAATTGAAAGGGTTTATTATGAGAAAAGGGTTGGATTCATGATACAAGAGCGAAGAGAGATAGAGGAGCAGTTTTAGTTGCTTTGTAAGCCTGAGGGTTTGCTTGTAATGACATTTTCTGCCATTAAAGATTCATGATATTTGTTATCAGATTGTCGTATTTGTTTTCCCACTTATTTTTTATCTTCTTTCTTGAACATATTGTAAGTTTTGAGGATCATAGTTTCCATTGAATGATGGATTCATGAACAACAGATGATCTGTTGTAGCTTGCCCATTAAATCATTGTTTACTATTTAAGCAATCTTAATCTATTTGCAGAAAGGATATATGTACAATGGATGTTCTTCCTTTTTTCATATTCAACATGACTCTACTAATAATTATATATCCCTTTTTTTTTATACACATTTTGATTTCCCTTGATTTGTAGGATGTTGCGACTCCTTTCCCAATGGAATGCTTCTGCTGATAGTTTGTTGCCCTCCCCCTTTCTTTCCCAGTCTTGTTGAACCACATACTCAAACCATTCAATCCATTTATATTTTGATGGGCACTGGGATTACACTTACAATAGTCTAAGTGTGACTCTCGATGCTAACACTTCCAACCATTGATCTATACATCATTTGGTCCACTTTTGGTGAGTCATCTTCGAGGCTTAGTTTACATCCAGTGACCATGGGAGTACTCATATGTTTACTATCTTCCATTTGAAATTTTTTCATAATTTCCTTGATATATTTGGTTTGGGAAATGAATATTCCATTTTCTATTTGATTTACTTGTAAACCTAAGAAAAATGACAGTTCTCCCAACATATTAGACATTTCAAACTCTTCTTACATTTTGGTTGCAAATTTTCTTCTTAGTGTAGTAAGATTACTCCCAAATATGATGTCATCTACATATACCACCACAAAAATCATGTTTTGATCCTCAATTTTGATGCATAAGTTGTTTTCAGTAGTCCCTCTCTTATATCCTTGTTTTTTTAGGTACTGATCAAGCCTAGAGAACCATGCTCTTGGGGTTTGTTTAAGACCATACATGGCCTTTTTCATCTTGCACATATAGTCCTAATTTTCCGATAACATGAATCCTTCTGGTTGTTAAACATTGACTTCTTGTTCCAGTGATCCATTAATGAATGTTGATTTGACATCCATATCATAGATTTTGAAATTTCTGAAGCATGCAAATGATAAGAACATTTTCATGGCCTCAAGTCTTGCTACTGGAGCGAAAGTCTCTTCAAAATCAATACCTTCTACTTGGGAATATATTTTCCAAACTAATCTATATTTTTTCTTTATAATCTCCCCATTTTCATTTAGTTTTTTCTTGAAGATCCACTTGGTTCCTATCAAATTCTTGTGCTTGGGTCTTGGAACTAGTTCCCAAGTCTGATTCTTCTCAATTTGGTCTAGTTCTTTATTCATTGATTTTATCCAATATTTACTTTTGATAGATTATTTAACTAACTTAGGTTCTATTAGGGATAACATTGATTGTTCTGAGTCAAAAGCGAGTTTCCTTCTTGTTTCCACTACTGCACTTTTATCTCCAATAATCTGGCTTTCAAGATGATTCTTTTGAACTCTTTTTGATGCATCTCTTGGCAAGGGCGTTTCTTCATTGTCTTCTTCATCAATATGTGGTTCATCTTACTATGTTTCATTATTATCATCTTCTTGCTGAGATTCTACATAATCATCTTCTTGTTGATATTTTACATCATCATCTTCTTTTTGAGATTTTTATCAATTCCTTGGGATATGCTCTTTTTTAGATCATCTATCTTTACATTGGAACTTTCCAATATCTTTAGTAGTCTAAGATTATAAAATCTATATTATTTTTTATTAGATGAATATCTGATGCAGTAAGAGTCGCATCTCCACCACCTCACGCTCTCCTGCTCACAGGATCACTCAATCAACGCATGAGTCGAAGCAGCTCTCTTGATTCCCTGCTGGAATCCCTCCTAAAAACCTGATCCACAGGTCCTGCCTTTTCCCTGTCACGGCCTCTACACGCACCTGTGACCTTTCTCCAATTCAATTTCAGATTTCGGGGTTTCGTGATCCCCAATGTCGAGAGTTTCTGTCCTGTTAAACTCCCGATCGCCGATTTTCCGATATGACACTTTACGCGTTAGCCCCCCTGCTAAGCTCCTAGCCCATATGACCACTTCTCATATGAGCACAACCATACTCCTATCGGGGTTTCAGACATCACAATGCCGAAATGCATAAACCCGTGTCCACAGGATTCCCGATATCTCGATCCGTGATATGACAATGGATGACTTTGCCTTTTGGGAAATCTCTCGAATGTTCTGATCTCTTCTACGCATCCCCAAAAAATGGACGATCCTGATCGCCTCTCGCGATTTTGTGACTTCCGATGTCCCGGATGCCTTGTCCTCAAGACTTGCGAGATGCCGATCTCCAATGTGCCAATGCACTGAAAACTGGCCCCTCAATGGCGCTTCTTCCTTCTTGTCGAGGTTTCGGACTTCGTGATTCCAAAGTACAAGAGTATCCTGTACTCAGGACCTCGAAAACGCTGATCCTTGATGGTTCTTGATTTCTGCCACCTTTCCCGACAGATGGACGGCTCTGATTGTATCGAGTTTTCACTATGGATTTCCTCGACCTCTTGTCCATGGGATTTGCGATTTCCTAAACTCTGATGCTTCAATATCCCGATGCTCCTCGGGGTTTCGCTCTGCTCATGAGGATTTTAAATCTTGTGCAACTTATGACCGATCAAACGGTTGACGGGTATCTGAGAGAGATCCAATGGCTTACGATCTCCTATTATGTGCACTCCTCCTATGCGTCTTCCTAGATGTAGAAACTAACAGTCCAGATCTCCTTCTCTCGTCGATCTGATGGCTACTGTGCTCCCTCCTGATCTTTCACACTTCTTCTTCCTAGACTTGGAAGAATTTCAAAAACCCAAAGGCCTCAAACTTTGTCCTCCCTTTCTCTACGAACTCCTCACTCTGATTTCTCGCCAACAAATGTAAAAATGTTGTTCCTCCTGAGTTCCTGGGAACTCTGAACTCCTCCAAAGAGTTCTTCAGCCTCTGTGTTCCTTGCAGCTACACTCTGTGCCTAAAAGAACTCATCCCACTGAGCTTGTTCCTCCTAAATCCTCAAGGGATTTCGATGTCTGCGCTTCTACAAAGTCTTTGTGCATGCATAGTACTATACCTCTTCTGAGCTTCTCACACACTCAGACCCCTAATGGATTTTATCCTTCTTCCTCCTCCCACAGATGGAGAATATAATTCCCTCTTAGCTATCCTTCTGCTCAAGCAACCTCTTGCTGAGCCTTTCAAGGTGTTCAACAACCCTGTGAAGATCCTTCAGTGGATTCTTCCTTCACAATACAAAACTCAAAGAGTTCTCCTCTTCCTATGCCTCTTTGAGTTTTGTATTGTGAAGGAAGAATCCACTGAAGGATCTTCACAGGGTTNTCAAAGAGTTCTCCTCTTCCTATGCCTCTTTGCACACTGTCTCTACGCCCTCCTAACAGAGTATCTTCTCATAGAACTTCTAGCAGTTCTATTTCCTTATGCACACCCTATGTGCATGCTCAATGCCCACCTGACAGAGCTCTCAGAATCCTCAGTGATTCTGGTCCTTCCTTGAGAACTCACAGTAAAGTTCTTCCTCTGTGCACTCCTTGCACCTGCTCAATGCCCACCTGGTAGAGCTTCACAGAATCCACAACAAAATTTTGTCTGCAACTGTGTCTCTCCTACACAGCCTTGCCTTCAAGGTGTTCAACAACCTTGAGGTCTTCCTCCTAAGTTGTTGACTCCAGCTTCTGTGCCACAACACATCTCTGTCTGAACCCGTAGTGTTTAGAAGTGAATCCTCTGTGCATGGCTATCAGAACCCATAATGTTCTGTCACACCCTCCTAGTGTGAAGCCTCAAAGACCTTCACCTGAAATCATATAGACTCCCTACAAATGCTTAAACATACATACATTCACAACATATAAAACAACACACCAAGGCATCCACATAATACAAAAAATATGCAGGAAAAAATGCTTCTGCTTATATTAAATAAAAATTCCTCTTTACAAAGGTATTCCTGAGAACGTCCTGTAACAAGGTCTCGGCCCCTATCTTCTAATCTCTACTCGTAGACTCTCTTCTACTACATCCCTTCTTCAAAATGAGATATGAAACCTCTTTTTACCTAAGGGGGCTATTCGAGCGCTTCCCTCCAACCTACCTACCCTATTCAATTGCATTGAATGGGATGTCTAGTCCACTATCCGATCTAGATATCAACCATACAAACATATTAAAGGCTGATCTACCTAATGCCTGCACAAAGGCATGGATTCCCAGCTCAATAGCTTAAACATTAAAGTTACATTCAATTCAAATTTTAAATGAGGTTGTGCCTCTCTCTTAGCGTGTGATTTGAATTCGCTAACTTGGATGGATGGCTGGCTGGATGACGTGGAGAGATGCTCCTGCATCATACTCCTCAGCTACAAAATTCATGAGCTCCTACTCATGAGCTTCCCCTCTCAGCTGTTGTAAATCCTCTTGGATCCCAAACAAATATCTGGAGCTTCCCATCTGCTCCATTCTCCTACTGCTATTGCTGCTACTCCTGCTTCCTTCTTTCTGTTTATCCTCTCCTTGCTGACAGTGTCTGCTGATCGGATCATCAGCTCCATGATCTCTTCGATCACTTTGTCCAGCTACTCCCCTGGCTGGTTCTTCTCATGCAGTCTCCTCAGCTACAAATTTTTTTGGCACATGAGCAGATCATCATGATCTCCCATGCCTCCTTCATCAGTCTCCAACTTCACCTATTGGATGTGCACGCTCTACACTTTCACCCTTCTCTCTAGGGTTTCAACTTGTTGCCATAGATCAACAAAACAAATGTTGTCTGCCTCCTGTCCTTCTTCTGCTGCAAACTCCCACATTGCAGTCTCTTAAGCTTCTTGGCTGAAAATGTTGAGCCATTCCTCAGAATGCTCATTTTCCTCTTCTGCTTCCTCTACTGTCAGCTTCAGCTCTACACCTTCCTCAGCTTTCTAGCTGAAAGCATTGAGACATTCCTTAGAATGCTCATCTTCTTCATCTGCTTGGGCAGCTTCCAAAGTTTTCTCCAATCCCTCTTTCTTGACAGTCTCAGCCGACTGTTCTTCTGCTGTTGTTGCATCATCTGCAACACAGACTTCCGCCTCCTCCTCGGTGAATGGTAGGAATATATTGATTCCCCCAATCATTAGAAGATTCCTTTGATCTTCCTCCTCTGTCAGCTGCACCTGCTAATTCAAATTCATCTCTGGATTTATGAGACCCTCAGACAGTTTGATCTACTCACCCCTGCCCACCTGGCAGTATGAGATTTCTCTGTTGCCCTCCTGGCAGCCCATGGAATCAACTGATCCCATCTCTGTTGTCTTTCCCGCCTAGAAATCTGGGAACCTTCTGCTACCCTCCTGGCAGTCTTCAAGTTCCCGTAGCGACCTCATTTCATTGCCCAGCTGGCAATGTGAAATTCCCTGGCTGTCCTCATGACAGTCTCTGAGATCCCGCAGTGATCTCATGTCGTTGCCCACCTAAAAATTGCGAATTTCCTCTCTTCCCTCCTAGTAGTTCTTGAGATCCTCAACTGATCCCATTTCATTTTCTTCACCGATAATTCTCCCAGTTTCTGGTTCACACACCTAAACCATTTCTTCTTCTGGTCCATTGAGGTTTTCATCATACCTCAACCATTTTCGTAACAGCCTGCACTGTCTTCTAGCCATCAACTCCTTGACTGGCCATTTTTCTTCTACCTTCCTCATGGGCCACTCATACACCCATCTCAGCTTCTTATCCTACCGCATCTTCAATTCGAGCTTTTATATGTCTGCCCTTATTTCATAGAGCTCTTTATCCATTTCTGCAAGCTTTTCTACCTTGCTCTTCTTTCTAGCATACCTATGGTATTTAGTAACCATGGTATTGTCTTTGTCTGCTTTCCTAGCAAACTTGCTGCTGTCACTCTACACCAAGAGTGTTACCAACTTCATCCTATAGTCTCCCTGACTGCTTTCTTGATTTTTGCCTACCTGCAAACAATTGCCACAGAGTCTCCAATGCTCTATCTTATTTTCTCTCCTCTGTTTTCAATATACAAACAAAATCTCGCTCTGATACCACTTGACATGTATCAGTGTACTCTCTTATCTACTGCTTCTCTTGCTTGAAATATAAAAGAATGATTCAATCTCTCATACCACTTGATGCAGTAAGAGTCGCATCTCCACCACCTCGTGCTCTCCTTCTCACAGGATCACTCAATCAACGCATGAGCCGAAGCGACTCTCTTGATTCCCTACTGGAATCCATCCTAAAAACTCGATCCACAGGTCCTGCCTTTTCCTTGTCACAACCTCTGCACGCACCTGTGACCTTTCCTTGATTCAATTTTGGGTTTCGGGGTTTTGTGATCCCCAATGTCGAGAGTTCCTGTCTTGTTAAACTCTCGATCGCCAATTTGCCGATACGACACTTTACGCGTTAGCCCCCCTGCTAAGCTCCTGGCCCATATGACCAATTCTCATATGACGACAACCATACTCCTATCGGGGTTTCAGACATCACAATGCCGAAATGAATAAACCCCGTGTCCACATGATTCCCGATATCCCTATCTGCGATATGACGATGGATGAATTTTCCTTTTTGGAAATCTCCAAAACGTTATGATCTCTTCCACGCGTCCCCAACAAATGGATGGTCCTAATTGCCTCTCATGATTTCATGACTTATGATGTCCCGGATGCCTCGTCCTCAGGACTCGCAAGATGCCAATCTCCGATGCACCGATGCAGTGACAGCTAGCCCCTCGATGGCACTTCTTCCTTCTTGTTAGGGTTTCGGACTTCGTGATTCCAAAGTACAAGAGTATCCTATACTCAGGACCTCGAAAATGCCGATCCTTGATGGTTCTTGATTTCTTCCACCTGTCCCGATAGATGAACGACTCTTATTGTATCAGGTTTTCACTATGGATTTCCCCGACCTCTTGTCCATGGGATTTCCAATTTCCCAAACTTCGATGCTTCAATATCTTGATGCTCCTTGGGGTTTCGTTCTGCTCATGAGCATTTTAAATCCTATGCAACTTTTGACCGATCAAATGGCTGACAGGTATCCGAGAGAGATCCAATGGTTCACGATCTCCTCTTTTGTGCGCTCCTCCTGTGCATCTTCCTAGACGTAGAAACTAACGGACCAGATATCCTTCTCCCGTCGATCTGACGACTGCTATGCTCCCTCCTGATCTTGCACACTTCTTCTTCCTAGACTTGAAATAATTTCAAAAACCTAAAGGCCTCGACCTTTTTCCTCCCTTTCTCTGCAAACTCCTCACTCTGAGTTCTCGCCAGCGCATGTAAAAACGTTGTTCCTCCTGAGCTTCTGGGAACTCTGAACTCCTCCAAAGAGTTCTTTGTCCTCTGTGTTCCTTGCAGCTATGCTCTATGCCTAAAAGAACTCGTCCTCCTGTTCTTGTTCCTCCCGAATCCTCAAGGGATTCTGATGTCTGTGCTTCTGTAGAGTCTTCACGCACGCACAGTACTATACCTCTTCTAAGCTTCTCACCCACTCAGACCCCTAAGGGATTTTATCCTTCTTCCTCCTCCCATAGATGGAGAATATAATGCCCTCCTGGCTATCCTTCTACTCAAGCAACCTCTTGCTGAGCCTTTCAGGGTGTTCAGAAACCCTGTGAAGATCCTTCAGTGGATTCTTCCTTCACAATACAGAACTCAAAGAGTTCTCTTCTTCCTGTGCCTCTCTGCACACTATCTCTACGTCCTCCTGGAAGAGTATCTTCTCGTTGAACTTATAGCAGTTCTGTTTCCTTCTGCACACCCTATGTTCCTGCTCAATGCCCACCTGGGAGAGCTCTCAGAATCCTTAGTGATTCTGGTCCTTCCTTGAGAAATCACAACAGAGTTCTTCCTCTGTGCACTCCTTGCACCTTCTCAATGCCCACCTGACAGAGCTTCACAGAATCCACAACAGAATTTTGTCTGCAACTGTGTCTCTCCTACACAGCCTTGCCTCCAAGGTGTTCAACAACCTTGAGGTCTTCATCCTGAGTTGTTGACTCTATCTTCTGTGCCACAACATGTCTCTGTATGAACCCGCAGTGTTCAGAAGTGCATCCTCTATGCCCGGCTATCAGAACCCACAACGTTCTGTCACACCCTCCTGGTGTGAAGCCTCAAATACCTTCACCTGAAATCAGACAGACTCCCTGCAAATGATTAAACATACATACATTCAAAACATATAAAATAACACACCAAGGCATCCACATAATATAGAAAATATGTAGGAAAAACTGCTTCTGCTTATATTAAATAAAAATGCCTCTTTACAAAGGTGTTCCTGAGCACGACCTGTAACAAGGTCTTGGCTCCTATCTTCTGCTCTCTACTCGCAGACTCTCTTCTACTACATCCCTTCTTCAAAATGAGATATGAAACCTCTTTTTACCTGAGGGGGCTCTTTGAGCACTTCCCTCCAACCTACCTACCCTATTCAATTTCATTGAATGGGTTGTCTAGTCCACTATTCGATCTAGATCTCAGCCATACAAACATATTAAAGGCCGATCTATCTAACACCTACACAAAGGAACAGCTTCCAAGCTCAACAACTTAAACATTAAAGTTACATTCAATTCAAATTTTAAATGAGGTTGTGCCTCTCTCTTAGCGTGCGATTTGAATTCGCTGACTTGGTTGGCTGGCGTGGAGAGATGCTCCTACATCAATATTGTAAGAATATTCCTTCATCAGATCTTGGATCAATATTTCCTAGGTTATCTTCATCATTCTTTATGTAACATTTACTTCGAAAATTTCTAAAGTGTTTTATAGATGTTGGCCTTCCAAACCATAGTTCATAAGCGGTTTTGTCATGGTTGGGTATCAACTGATCTATTTTAGAAATTGACATTTTTATATGTCTTTTCATTCATCTTTTTGAGATTGACTATTTCCAATTTCAACATGTGACATGTATATTCCTTTTTAGTTAATTGAATCTTCGGGGCTTATTTCACTTTCTTAGCATGTTCAAGTTGAGTATTTATATTGATGACTGTTTCTTTTGTCTCATCCAAGACTCCTTTGAATTTAATAGTTTTGTCATATGTCTTCACTTCTTCCATACCTTTTGTTATATCAAAAAATTAAGCTTTCAATATTTTCATTTCTTCCTTGTATTCTAGCTGAATCCTTTTGAGGTTGATGGATTCTAATTCAAACATTTGGAATGATTCTTCCTTTTTAGTTATTTGGATCTTCTGGGCTTCTTCATTTTTATTAGCTTCTTCAATTTGAGTCATTAGATTTGTATTAGTACTTTCATTTATCTTTTTGAAGTTGATGATTTCCAATTCCAACATGTAGTAAGAATTTTATTTCCTGCAACATCTTTGGGTGGAGTAGTTGGTGCAGTGTAACCATATACAACATATTGTCAGATATCAAAACCAAGAGCCAACATTAAATTTTTCATTCTTATTTTCCATAGAGCATAACCACCTCCATTGATAAATGGTGCTTTGTTGTTAGACATTCCCTCTTGCTAATCCATCTTTAGGATCTACCTTCCAGTTGTTAGACTGTGTTGAAGGCACCGACTCTAATACCAAATGTTGGAATACTAAGAGGGGGGGTGAATCTGTATTAACCTTATTCAACAATTAGCAGTTAATTTTATATTTTGTTATTTAACACAATAGATAAACAATGCATTTGTTTATAAAAACAATTATATAAATATAATTAATATGAATTACAAGGCTTTTATGAAGAATAGTGAAGGACACCAATCCTTTTTAGAGCACCAAATCTAGGAGACACAAATCCCCTTCTTTAGGGCACCAATGTTGGAGTTACTTCACACACACCTAGGATTTATTTTTCCTAAGGTTTTCCCTTGTTTATTAGTCATAATTAGTCATTATCCAGTCTCCTATATTTTAGGGGAAAATATTCCACCTGGAGAATATTCTCTTACAATTGACACTTCTGTATGACTAGTTGAGTTGAGTCTAGATGTTGCATTAGTTTTGTCTCCATGAAACATTGGGATCATCACCATGCTAATGCACACTTTCCTTGGGATCATCAACAAATTGGCGCATTACCATTGCTTCCTTGATCTACTCCTCACTACACTCTGTTCAGTCAGTTAACTGAAGATTGGTTGACTATTTAACTCAGCTAGGTGGAAGTTCACTCCCGTAACTGCTTGAGAGAATAGACTAGGTGGAAGTTCACTCTCATAACTGCTGGTGTGTGTGCATATCACTCTAGATCACCACTATGGAACATTGATTCTCCTCTAGTGAAAATTCATTGAGTTATACAAAGTATATCATGTGTAAATTATTCATTATTCATTATGGTTAATGATAATTCTTCCATTCTTTCTCTCCTTCTTCTTCTTTCTCAGTTTATCTCTACAAATGTGTGTAGTATTTTCTAGCTAGATCTATTATGTGTAGTTTCAACAAATTTACATGGTATCAGATTCAATGGATTTCTAAGCAAAATCTACACCAAATTGTTTTGCAGGTACAAAAGATTGAATATAGTGGAAAGATGGATTTCCAAAAAGAATTTATTCTTACATCTTACAACTACTTTGCATGGAAGGAGAAAATGTCATACATCTCCGAACTAGAGGATTGTATAGGTTAACCTTGAATACAGACACAAAACTGACATTAGCCATAGAAAAATCCAAGTACTTAAATCGAATGGATGAAGCATTCAGAACAATTTGCAGTCTTATTTGTCCCGATCTCATTTTTCACATATCTTCCCGTAAGACTCCCAATGAAGCATGAACCACCTTGGAAGGGATATTTGGAAAACATGATGAGATGAGGGGACACATTATGGAGGTGGATTTTTTCACATTGGATCCAAAAATCTTTGACAATATCCAATATTTCTTTACAAAATTCAAGGATTTACTGTCGCAACTCAAAGCTTGTGGGGTTGATAAATCTAAGGAGGAGAAACAAATTGTTCTCACCATTCTCTCCAAAATTGGTCCTGAATTCTCCGTATTCATATCCACATTCCATTATGTCAGATTCTACTTTGGAGCCACCTGGAAGATGCCTTCTCTTGAGGACTTTATCGAATCTTTGACACAAGAGAAAACCAAGCTCATCAACATGGGAAAAATAAAAGGCCCAAAGGCACATTCACTCACTGTGAAAGATGGAAGCCATCAATATCAGAAATATAAAGGCAAAGACAAAAGGAAAGATCATGCACATCCAAAGAAATAAGGGTACTCAAAGTCCTTCACCGATGCCTTCGGATCCAAAGGTGGAAAGGGAAGAAAAAAGGAGAAATGCATGTACTGTCACAAAGGATTCCATCCCGAATCTGCATGCATGCAAAAAAAAAAATATCTAATGTCTAAAATACTTCAGCAAAACAACCTTGGATATTTCATCCTTGAGAGTGCCAAGAATATCTAAATCCCAAGAAAGGAAATTATAGTCATGCCCTGATTTCCATCATCTCCTCTCCCGATGCTTGGATCGTAGATTCAGGAACATAAAATCACATGGCTTCCTCAAAAGTAGTCTATTCTTCATTGGATGCATGCAAAGTTCCTTCTATTATGATGGGGGACAACTCTTCTGTCAAACTCACCAACAAAGGAAGGATTGAACTCACCAACAAAATCTTCGATAATGTGTTGCACGTTCCCAAACTTTTTTTCAACCTTCTCTCTGTGTATCAGATGAAAAATTACAACACCATAAATAATTTCATATTCACACCAAATTACATGGACATATATGACATGAAAAACAACTCAAGGGTTGCTACCGGTGAGGTAAATCATCAGTCTAGATTGTATACATTTTCTAAATTTATTGAAAAAAAAAATTCTTTACTACTTACTCATGCTGATGAAAGTAGTAGGATATGGCATGAAAGGTTTGGACATTTCAATTTTAGATATATGCAACAACTTAGCAAGAAAATATTTTTTTATGGTCTACTAGACATCCATTTCTCCAAGGGATTGTGTGAGGGATGTGTACTTGGAAAACACCCTCAAGAGAATTTCGACAAAGGAAAGTCTCAAAGAGCTTTCACGCCTTTATATCTGATCCATAGTGACCTTATGGGTCATTTTCCACATACATATATCAACAAAGTGAGGCTTGTTCTCATTTGTGTTGATGATTTCTCATGTTTTACATGGATTTACTTTCTTAGGAAAAAATTAGAGGTCTTTCAATACTTCAAAGATTTCAAAGCCTTGGTTGAGACACAGTCCGGAAAGAAAAAAAAAGTCCTCCGAACAGATAACTTGGGAGATTATGTCAATCATGAGATCCATAATATTTTCCATGAGGTAGGGATTCATTTGCAACACACTTCCCTATAATCTGCAAAAAAATGAAGTTGTTGAGTGGAAAAATAGATCTCTAAAAGAGATGGCATCTTGCATGTTGCATGCAAAGTCACTACCACAGAGACTGTGGGCTGAAGCACTTAATTGTGAAACATACATCCAAAAAATATCTCCCCATAGATCTGTTAAGGATAATACCCCCTACGAGGCTTGGAGTGGCCTCAAACCGAAAGTGACCCACTTTCGTATTTTCGGTTCACGTGCATGGGACCAGATTCCCTATGGAAAGAGGAAGGCACTTGATCCACAGAGCACTAAGTGCATTTTTGTTGCATACCTCGATGGTGTGAAGGGATATAGACTTATTGATATTTCCTCGGACCGACGCATCATTGAGCGAAGCATCCAATTCGAGGAAAGTGTCTCGCATGTACCTCAACAACTACGTGAAAACACCTTCATTATTCCACTTGTCTGAGATGATGAGAATGCACATGATGAATCTTTTTCAGATGAGAATTGTAATTCAAAGGACTCAAATGATTCAGATACAGAGTTAGTATAGTCATATGTAGAGTCAGAGCATCTAGATGCAGTTGTAGAGCTAGAGTAGAGGCCCAAGTGGGCACACACTACTCTTCAAGATGCAGGGGATCTCATTGGTGATCCAGTCAATACTAGGAGGATTCAATATGATTTCGGGGAGCCTCCTGTTTCACTCACTTCCACTGAACCATTTCCCTCCATGCATATTTTCTTGGTTCAATCTTCATATACACAGTATTATGTCAAGGTTGTTGGAAATCCCTTTTGGGAATCTACCATGCAGGAGGAGTACAACTCCCTCCTCGAGAACCAGGCTTGGGATTTTGTTCCCCTTCCTTTTGGGAGGAAACTTGTCAAATATAGATGGGTCTATAAGACCAAGAGCACAACGGATGGACATATTAGAAGATACAAATCTAGGATTGTTGCCAAAGGATTTCAGTAGGTGCATGGCATTGACTATGATGAGACCTTCACTCTAGTAGTGAAGATGGATTCTATACGATTGGCACTTAGAATTGCGACAACAAAGGGATGGGAAGTCCATTAGCTGGATGTGAAAAATGCATTTCTTCATGATTATCTCTCTGAGGAGATCTATATGAAGCCACCCTAGGGATTTATGCAGGAATCATCTTTGGTCTGTCGACTGAAGAAATCCCTTTATGGCCTCAAGAAGGCTTCAAGGGAATGGTATTCCAAGATGGAGTCATACTCGTTGTAACAAAAATTTCTACATTGTAAATCATATGTAAATTTCTACATGCCCAGGACAACTGATTCACTTCTACTCTTAGTTTTGTATGTTGATGATTTGTTGATCACTGATTGCTTGACTTTAGTGATTTCTAGAGTCAAGAGGATTCTACATGACATATTTTTGATGATGGACATGGGTCTGCTACACTTCTTCCTTGGACGTGAGATCATTCAGGATGCATCAAGCATCAAACTGTTTCAGGACAAGTATGCACGAGATCTCCTTGAGATATTTCACATGACAGATTGCATGTCTGCTTCGACTCCTTTCCTATCAAGATTCAAACTTCAGGATGGTGGGGAGACTCCATTGGTTGAAAACACACTGTATAGACATCTTGTGGGAAGCTTGTTGTATCTCACACACTCTAGACCAAACCTCTCCTATGCAGTTGGCACAATTTCTAGGTTCATCTAGGAGCCATATGAGCTACATTGGAAGGCAACAAAGCATATCCTTCGATACATACAAGGCACCATCACCTTTAGGATTTATTATGCAACAAACTCTACATTATATCTCATCGAGTTTATTGATTCTGGATGGGTTGGTGATAACGCTAATCACAAGTCCACATTTGGTTACTCACTCAGTCTTGGTTCTTGATCTATCTATTGGTCGAGAAAGAAGAAATGTTCCATTTCTCTATCTTCATCCGAGGCAAAGTACAAATGGGTAGTTAACATAACCGTTTAGGATATGTGGCTACAACATTTTCTCACTAAGTTGGAAATTTAGTTTCATCGATCGATCGTCATCTGGTGTGACAACCATAACACTTTGAATTTATGCAGAGATCCTGTTCAGAGGTAGCAGGTGAAGCACATTGATATCCATATGCACTGCATATGGGAATTAATTCACAAGGGGATTATCGACCTATAGTTTTGTCCTTCAGTAGAATAGATGACATACATCTTCACCAAGACCTTCATTGAGCAAAATTTTCATTCTCTGCGAAGTCATATTGGAGTGAAGGACACAATTGCCTAACAACTGTAGTTCTTCTCTTTACATACATTGTACCTTTATGGGGGGGTTTTCCCATGATGTTTTCCCTCTTTCCTCAATTTATTTCAGTGTATCTTTTGTATTTGGGTACCTAACATGGCCTTGTTGTTGGGACCCATTCTTTATTTCCACCATAGTGATGTTCAGGGGGGGTGTTGGAGTTACTTCACACACACCTAGGATTTATTTATCCTAAGGTTTTTCCTTTTTTATTAGTCATAATGATCCGGATTTATGTAGGAACACAACGAAATGCAGAAATACACATAAACACAGAGATGCAGCGGAAATAAGACTTTATTTCATTAATCACAAATGACTGAAATCTGCTTACAGA
>JZKD02S0708720.1:87310-98544 GCA_000966675.3 Picea glauca | reverse complement strand
CGTGAGGGATTTCACCATAAGGGGACCACTTTGGAGTTCATCCATATTTACTTCTTATCAACCATGAAAAAACAATAATGAGTCATATTTACATCAAACACTATTGGATCCATTATCGAAACCATTGTGCTACGGGTCTTTCTTCAAGGGTTGACATCAATGAAAACCAACCTTAATCAACAAAAATGACAAACTGTTCAAAGTTATACACATGAGTTTAGAAAAAGAGATTTATTGTTGGGAATACCATTGGATACTCAAGAGACATTGCTTAAGTATATAGGTGGTTTTCATAGTTATTTACAACATACAATTCTTATGTTTAATCCAACTAGTTTAGATGAGGTGTGTGTGAAAGCAACTCATCTTGAATCTAGAGGCAAGAATGTAAATGTTGATTTTGTAAAACCATTTAAACCTACTGAAGGAAAATTCAAGGGCAAGGGTAAAGAGAAGTTCAAAGGGAAGAAAACTAATACAGTGAAGAAGGAAAAACCTACATGCACTCATTGTAAGAAAGAAGTTCATAGTGAGGATCATTGTTGGATCCTTCACCCAGAATTGAAACCAACAAAGTTCGGAAATAAAGGGAAGCCAAAGAATACTGCAATAGTTCAAACATATTTGGCATCTGATTCGAGAGATGAGACTAAGGTCACAATCACGGGAATCAAAGGTAAAAATTCGGAAGCTAGTACAAGTTCTTCAGTTTAGTCTTTAAAAGATGAAAATGAAGTTGATGAGATCAAACAAACATAACTTTTTCACATAAGAGTAATTTCCAAACATACAAAAATTGATACTTTGTTTGACAATGGTTCACAAGTAAATTTGATATCCGAGACAATTGTTAAAAATTTGGGATTAATCACTAAACCTCATAAGAAACCATAATCTTTAGGATGGATTCATAATGATAATCAGTTGCAAGTGAATAGACAATGTGTCCTAAAGTTTGCAATCAATTCACAATTTATAGATGAGGTTGAGTTAGATGTGGTTCTACTAGATATATGTGGTATTGTACTCGGGAGTCCATATCTGTATGATATAAATGAAATATTATATCGTGAAGACAATAAGTATCAATTAACTAAATATGGAAAAGAGTGCGTTGTAAGGGCTCATCAGAAGAAATTGAATCTATCACTAATCAACTCAGGGAAAATGAAGAGAATTGTAAATGTTAGTAAGAGATATTTACTAATGGTTGTAAAATCTAAAGACATTGTCGAAATTAATACTTTCAAAGATTGTGATACAAAGTTGAAAGATCACTTACTTATAATTGTTTCTGAATATGATGATGTATTTCAAGTCCCAAAAGGATTAACTCCAAAGATACAAGTTGAACATGAGATACAGTTGCAACAAGATGTTCCTCTTCCTAACATTGGAATGTATAGGTTATCAGTTTTGGAAAATGCAGAGATAAAGAAATAGGTAGAAGATTTGGTTCAACAAGGGGTCATCAGACCAAGTGATTATCCATGTGGGTCACCTATCATCCTGGTGCCAAATAAATATGACACATGGTGCATGTGTGTGGACTCCGAGCCTTGAAAAAGATCATGGTAAAAAATTGTTACCCTTTGCCTCGTATTGATGATTTATTAGATCAATTAAAACATGCAGTTTATTTTACTAAGTTAGACTTAAGAAGTGGTTACCATCAAATACAAGTTACTGAATAGGATATATGGAAAACTTCTTTTAAAACAAAACAAGGATTATTTGAATGGTTAGTGATGTCATTTAGGCTTACTAATTCACCTGCTACTTTTATGCAGGTAATGAACGATGTATTCATGCCATTCATTGATGAGTTTGTAATAGTCCACTTAGATGATATTCTTATTTTCAGTAGGACTAGGGAAGAGGATGTCAAACATGTTAGGAAGATACTTTCGGTGTTGCAGAGAGAGAAACTTTTTGTAAAGTTGTCAAAATGTGAATTTGGAAAAACATCTCTTGTATATTTGGGTTACATTGTAGGGGGTGGAGAAATCAAGATTGATCCCTCTAAATTTGAGGTCATTGTAAATTGCCCAAAGCCTAAAAATATAATTGAAGTAAGAAGCTTCATGGGAGAAACACAATATTGGAGGAAGTTTATTGCAAACTTCTCTCTAATTGCAACACCTTTGCATGCTTTGACACTTTTGAAAAGGGGATTACAGTGGGGAGGAAGCCAACAAAATGCTTTCGATAGTTTGAAAGTAAATATTAGTATAGATTCTGTTCTGTCATTTCCATATCTCCAACAGTCTTTTGAAATTGAAACCGATGCAAGTGACTATGCCATGGGGGCACTGTTGATGCAACATAGAAATCCCATATGATATCATTCTAATATCTTCACTACAACAATAATTAACTATCCAACCTATGATAAAGAATTGTATGCTTTAGTACAAAGAGTTAAAACATGGAAACATTACTTAATGGAAAAAGAAACAGTAATACATACTGATCACCAACCATTACAGTATCTACAATCACAAACTAAGCTACAGCAATCAAGGAATTTTATATGGATGGGGTTTTTACAACAATTTCATTTGGTCATCATATATAAAAAGGGCATTCATAATAAAGTTGTTGATATGTTATCAAGACCTCCTAGTACAATTGCTACAATCCTTAATCACAATTCAATTACTCATGAAAGTTACATTGAACAATATGCCAAGGAAAAAGATTTTAAGGAACTCTATGCAACTTTAAGTCATGGTAAAAGAGCAGAAAAATTGAATTATCATATTAAAGACAAACTTTTGTATCATTTGGGAAAATTATGTATTCCAGAAAATGAAAGAGTCCATGTAATTAGGGAGGCACATACTTCTCTTATAGCAAGACATTTTGGTGTAGACAAAACAATTGCTCAGTTACAAAGGTTTTGTTATTGGCCTCGAATGCATGAAAATGTATCTAAGTACATAAAAGGATGTACTATGTGTGCAATAAGCAAACCAAGTAATAGAAAGATAGGATTGTACACTCCACCTCCTATTCCTTCTAGACCATGAGAAAGTGTATCTATGGATTTTGTGGGGGGATTGCCTATGTCTAGAAAAGGTCATGATTACTTGTATGTAGTCGTGGATAGGTTCAACAAGATGTGTGTTCTAATTCCTTGTAAAAAGGAAGTCACAACTGAACAAACAACTCAAATGTTCTTTGAAAATGTATGGGTTCATTTTGGATTACCTACTTCTATAGTATCTGATCGAGACTCTAGGTTCATGGGCAAATTTTGGTCAAGCTTGTGGGAAATTATGGACACCAGATTAAAGAAGAGCACAACATTTCATCCATAGACAAACAGGAAGATGGACGTGGTGAACATAACAATAGTGCATCTACTTTGAGCATATTTCAACAAACATCCTAATCTTCGGGATGAACATTTGTGTTATCTGCAACATGTGTATAATCGAGCCAAGCATTCTTCTACTTAGAGATCTCCATTTGAAACATGTTTGGGGTACTTGCCAAAATCTCCTTTGAATTTTTTCTTTGGGAAATACATTGTAATAGACAGACACAGTGATGTGGACATGGATACAAAGTTCATTGAGTAGATCTAGTTGATTCATTAGGCAGTACAAGAACAGTTGGAGAAAAGCCAAGCCAAGTACAAGGAGAGACATGATATGCATCGAGTTGATCATCAGTTCAAAGAAGGATATCAAGTCTAGTTATAAATTAGCAAGGAATGAATGCAAGGAGAAGGTGAAAAGATAAAACCAATCTGTTATGGTCCTTTCAAAATTTTAGACAAGATTGGTACTAATGCTTTCCGGTTAGAATTGCCTCCATATATGAAAATTTATTCAGTTATAAATGTGGAAAAATTGAGATTGTATGAGCCTCCTATGATCGAGGATCAAGGAGAGAATGTTCATATTCATACCATAGAAGATTTTTCTCCTAAGTATATGAAAGAGTTGTAGGAAGACACCATTTTGGACAAAAGAGTCTGTACTTCTCGCAGGGGCGATGTGGAGTATATTCGAGTGGGATTGATTAAGGGAACAAATCCATGTTAGGCCAAGTGGATGGAGACCGGAAAAGTGAGGGCACATTATCCTCACTTATTTACCAACTGATACCAAAGTTTTGGTGGTCCAAAATCTTCTAAGTGGGGAGGAATGATCCAGGAGGATCCCCAAGTCCAAAAACTCCTCAAAAATGAAAGTTCTTGGAATCAGATAAAACCAATTCCATTGCATATGGCGCATCTCACTGATTCTGACCATATATTTACTTCCTCAAACATACACTATATGCAAAAATTATCACACTCTGATCGATTTCCCAAGCAGGGAAAAAGTCAACAGGTAAAAAGTCAATGCTGACGTCAACATGACATCATGATGACGTAACATCATGACATGTGGAATATGAACACGCAATGACATGGCAGAGGATGGGTATGTTGACTGGGCAAGTGTGGCAGACATGGAATATTCAACATTTGACAAGTGTCGCGTTCATGGGAAGTTAAATGGTGCCACGTGGCCCAGACATGGGATGCCACGTGGAACCCCATCATTTGTTGGAAGATGTAGAAGGAATGTTGGACTCCAGTGGATTTGACCTCGAGACCTTTGGAATGGGGAGCACTTTGGACAGGCCGAGTGCCAACCCATCACCATGTGACTTATTGTACCAAACCTGCATTATTATATTTAAACTTACCTTATGTTATGGGAGGAGGCAAAAAGGGTTGGGGTCTAGCCCCAAACCTAGCCCCAACCACCAATGCTCCACTACATAGATAAATCTATTGGCGCGAGGGCCATGGGATAAGGGCTCAACCACCGACGGGAACCAAAGGTGGTGACAAGTGGCCAGGTTGATCGACACGATCGAGCCCTCGATCCTATTACATACGCCATGCGACCGGAGCTAGCGGAGGAAAGGCCAACGCGCATCCCCTAGGGTGCTGGAACTTTTCCATGTGAACCAATATGACCCTACAAAAGGTGCGCGCGCCCTGGCCAAAGGGGCTAAGTTTGATTTTTCGTTACAAAGTGGTTATTTTACTATAGTTTTGGCCCAGATTGGGTGTTTTTGGAGATTTCTTGGCCATTTGGAGGGGGATTTGATCTTAAAAAGAGGCCAGATATTTCTGGGAAGTTGGGCTTGTTGGGCCTGATATATGATCAATTTTATAATGTTTATTAGATACTTTTGTTGAATGTATATATGTGTTTTTCATGTTTTGGAGAAGCTTTTTGAAGAATTTGGTGCCAAAATGCTATGATCTACACTAGGTATGCATAATTCATATTTTATATTGATCTTGAGTATAATTCATTACGTTTTTATGTTTCCAAGGATCTAATTCACTTTTTCTGGTGTTACAGGGAAAAATCGCATCACGTTTCTGCTTTCGACACTTAGTCCGACACTCCATTCGCTACTCAATCCAGTACCTAGTCCGACACTCTGTCCAACACCTCGTCCTGCACAAAAATGGTGGGTGATTTGGCGGTTATGGTATTGGCGGCCAATGGTGGGTGAATTAGGAACATGGGTTCTACTCGTGCTTATCCCCTCCAACTATTGAACTCTTGACAACTCAGTTTGGGTTGTTGAGATGGGCGATTATTGGCTCGCTCCATTTCGGCAGTCAAGGCACCATTAATGTAATTTACTGTTTTTAGAAGTGGTTCGACCCTCCAGTGGTCGACCACTTGGTCTATAAAACCTATAAATACCATCGTGGTGGTCATACAATAGTTAAGAATTAGTAGAATAAGTAGAGGATTAGAGACAAATATGTTTTCCTCTGTTTTTGCTATTTTCAATTGCCAGAATTATATAAGACTGCATTTTTCAAGTTTTAACGGTGAAATCGTTTTGCTGAGCTCATGGTGTGCATTTGAGAAGTGACCACGACTTGTTGGGGGGCCCACCAATAGTTTGGTAACTGTTCTATGTGTTATTTATGCATTTCTTAGCTTAGATATATTTTATCTCATTTCCTGTACATGCATTGTTATTTTTCCTTTGTTATATAAATTGTTGTTGTAGCTTAACTATTTAGTTCTTTTGCAAGATAGTATGAAGGCTTGTGTTAATATGCATTGATTTTGTAGTTAGGAATGAGTTTGAAAACTCATACACTAACCCCGTATGCAATTAGATATTAGATTGTATCTTATTTATGATTTTAGAATCAAGTTTAAAACAGAGTTTGAAATATAGTAGAACAAAGTTTTAGTTTATGTTTTCTTTAACAAGGCTTCGGTGGATGGATAAGGTTAGTTTCAGTTTTTATTTGTAGATTGCCTATTCAATTGTTATTTAGATTTTTTTTAACTAGTTGTTGATTAATTTGTTCATTAGTTTACTTGCTATATGCTAGAATCATGTTTTAATTTCTGTTTTTAAGCATTTTCCTTCTTGCACGTTCAATTGTTAAAATAGATATAGCATAGTTTGAGTTTATGCAGTTTCTTTCCTAGAATTAGATTGCAATTCCAATTCTTAGTTAATGATTGAATTTACTTATGAATTTTTCTTATATAGTATAGACTACAATTATAACCTCGTTGTATTGTTGATGGTTAATAAATGAGTGATAATTCCATGAATATGCAAGGTAATTGACGATTGTTTCCGTAATGGCTAAGTTCTCATTGGATTGTTTAATCCACACCTTTCACTTTGTTATTGAGATCAGTATTGAGACTATACCGCTTGAATTATCTTTTGTTGTCAAGTGCCATCGAGATATTATAAGACACCGGAGACATTCACACAACCACCAGCACTATATTTGAGTTTTCATAGGTTAAAAGATAGTTTCTTTCTTTCGTATATCAGAAGATAGTTTTATTGTTGTTGTAGGATAGATAGTCTTTTTCTTTAGTATATTAAAGAATAGTTTGCTTATCATAGAATAAAGGTTAGTTGTTAGTTCTTCTTTCTTTCAATTAAATATATTTCCTTTTATGAATTAGAAATAGTTTTGAAGTTTGAATTAAGAATAGAATTCATTTGCCTCTTAGCTTAGTTAGTTGTTCAATGAGTAGTCTTAATTAGTTTACTTACAATAGAAGTTATCTTAGGGTAGTTAGTTGTTTTCTTGCTTTAGTAGGTTAATTTCTTACTTGTCTATTCTTGCTTTGATAGTATATTTGTTTATTTACTTTCTTTCATAGGATAGTTGCTCATTGAATTTAGGTAGGCTAGTTAAACTAGTTTGCTTTTTCTATTTGCTTATTGTTATGCTTAAATAGTTGCTTTTTCTTATTGATGAACTAGTTTGCTTCAAGTAGGGTTTTCACTTGTTTTCTTAGAACTATCTATCGATCCTTGGTCCAAAAGTACTTAGGTTACATAGTTTCAAGTTGCTTAGTAGGGTTTTCTCATTAGATAGCTTTGCTTGAATAGATTAGCCTTTAGATAGCCACTTCCTTAGTTAGACTATACTACTACCAACCCTTCTACCTTGGCATATATTTTTCTACAACTCTAAGTTTACTTAACCTGGGTTGACAATTTAATTGAGGATTTTTAGTGTGTTTTTAGTGCATATAGAACACCCATCATTTTTGGCACCGTTGTTGGGGATCAAACCTGGGTCACCCGTGTGACAGGCGGGAATACTCACCACTATACTAAAATGAGAAAAACATGGGTTCTTCTCGTGCTTATCCCCTCCAACTATTGAAAGCTTGACAACTTGGTTTGGGTTGTTGAGCTGGGCGATTATTGGCTTGCTCCATTTCAACAATTAGGGCACCATTAATGTAATTTACTATTTTTAGAAGTGGTTCAATCCTCCAGTGGTTGACCACTTGGTAGATAAAACCTATAAATACCACCATGGTGGTCATGCAATATTTAAGAAGCAGTAGAAGAAGTAGAGGATTAGAGACAAATACGTTTTCCTTTGTTTTTGCTATTTTCAATTGACAAAATTATATAAGACTGCGTTTTTCAAGTTTTAATGGTGAAATTGTTTTGCTGAGCTCGTGGTGTGGATTTGAGAAGTGATCACGACTTGCTAGGGGGCCCACCAATAGTCTGGTAATTGTTCTATGTGTTATTTATGCATTTCATAGCTTAGATGTCTTTTATCTCATTTCCTGTACATGCATTGTTATTTTTCCTTTGTTATATAAATTGTTGTTGTAGCTTAACTATTTAGTTCTTTTGTAGGTTAGTATGAAGGCTTGTGTTAATATGCATTGATTTTGTAGTTAGGAATGAGTTTGAAAACTCATACACTAACCCTGTTTGCAATTAGATATTAGATTGTATCTTATTTATGCTTTTAGAATCAAGTTTAAAACATAGTTTGAAATAGAGTAGAACATAGTTTTAGTTTATGTTTTCTTTAACAAGGCTCCACTGGATGGATAGGGTTAGTTTCAGTTTTTATTTGTAGATTGCCTATTCAATTGTTATTTATTTTTTTCTTAACTAGTTGTTGATTAATTTGTTCATTAGTTTACTTGCTATATGCTAGAATCTTGTTTTAATTTCTGTTTTTAAGCATTTTCCTTCTTGCACTTTGAATTGTTAAAATATATATAGCATAGTTTGAGTTTATGCAGTTTCTTTCCTAGAATTAGACTGCAATTCCAATTCTTAGTTAATGATTGAATTTAATTATGAATTTTTCTTATATAGCATAGAATACAATTATAACCTCGTTGTATTGTTGATGGTTAATACATGAGTGATAATTCCATGAATATGCAGGGTAATTGATGATTGTTTCCGTAATGGCTAAGTTCGCATTGGATTGTTTAATCCACACCTTTCACTTTCCTATTGAGATCAGTATTGAGCTTATACCGCTTGAATTATCTTTTGTTGTCAAGTTCCATCGAGATATTATAAGACGCCAGAGACAGTCACACAACCACCGACACTATATTTGAGTTTTCATAGGTTAAAAGATAGTTTCTTGCTTTCGTAGATCACAAGATAGTGTCTTGCTTTCGTAAATCAGAAGATAGTTTTATTGTTGTTGTAGGATAGATTGTCTTTTGCTTTGGTAGATTAAAGAACAATTTTCTTATCATAGATTAAAGGTTAGTTGTTAGTTCTTCTTTCTTTCAATTAAATAGTTTTCCTTTTATGAATTAGACATAGTTTTGAAGTTTGAGTTAAGAATAGAATTCATTTCCCTCTTACCTTAGTTAGTTGTTCAATGAGTAGTCTTAATTAGTTTATTTACAGTAGAAGTTATCTTAGCGTAGTTAGTTGTTTACTTTCTTTAGTAGGTTACTTGCTTACTTGTTTATTCTTGATTTGATAGTATAGTTGTTTATTTACTTGCTTTCACAGGATACTTTCTCATTGAATTTAGGTAGGCTAGTTAAAGTAGTCTTCTTTTTCTATTTTCTTTTTGTTATTCTTAAATATTTGTTTTTTCTTATTGATGAACTAGTTTGCTTCAAGTAGGGTTTTCACTTGTTTTCTTAGAATTATCCATCGATCCTTGGTCCAAAAGTACTTAGGTTACATAGTTTCAAGTTGCTTAGTAGGGTTTGCTCATTAGATAGATTTGCTTGAATAGATTATCCTTTAGATAGCCACTTTCTTAATTAGACTATACTACTACCAACCCTTATACCTTGGCATATATTTTTCTACAACTCTAAGTTTACTTACCCCGGGTTGACAATTTAATTGAGGGTTTTTAGTGTGTTTTTAGTGCATATAGAACACCCATTAGGGCTTCTCTAACCAATCCTAAAAGTTATATAAACCTGGCTTATTGATATTGAGAGGGTACTTTGTATGCAGGGAATGTAAAGAGGAGTTTGAGTTAATGGCTCATTTCTCATGTTTTGAGGGGCATTGAGTCATTTTTTGAGAGGAGATCATTGAGGCATGTGTGCATATGCACAAGAAGGTCTTGTACAACAAATCAGAAGCTTGTTTATAAAAAAAAAAAACCATTGTAAAGAGAACTTGAGAATTTAAAGATCAATAAAGAGGTCCTCCACTTGGAAGTGGGCCCAGAGACGTAGCCACACATTGGTGAACTCTGTTAACAAGTTATTGTTGTCCATTTCTCTTTATTATTGCTGTTATTTTCTCTTATTTGCATCATCCTTTGTGATGGTTGAAATCTTTAATCATTCATGAGCATCAATTTAATGTCAATTTGTTATTAGTACCTTTCTTTTTTGGATCAATGTATTATCACTTTCTTCTTGATAACCTCCACAAGTTCTGGGGATAAGACCGTGGGCTTAACCATTCCAAGTGTTTGATCTAATGATTGGTTCATCCTGGAGGATCTTAGATCAATGACCAATGTTAGTTCATGACTTCTCACTTTGGTGCTTCGGGTAAACTTACATGTTCTTGGATCCTTTTGGCCGGAGTGTTCACCATCGAAGTTGACTACCTTCTGATCTGACGGTTCAATTTTTTCCATTCTAGATCGACGACTAATACTTAACTCTAGATCAAATCTTGATCTAATGGTTGGGAAACCATTCGAAGCTCCTGCTTCAGATATGACAATTGAGATTTAATCTTTCCCAACCTTTGACTTCACATCGATCTAACGATCCTAGATTTTCCCGAAATAAGAATGAACAAATCTTATGCATCATCTCTTCTGAGATTCAATTAATGTTATTTAATTTGATCTGGTCGCTGCTATTTATCCTGAGCTTTTAATAATTGTTTGTGCATTCTTTTATGCACCGATATACAGTTGCTAACCCTCTTGAGCTATGAATTCCTTGTTCTTTGTTACTTCATTACTCCTTATGTAGAAGGATATGTGCATGCTATGATATCGTGCAATATAATACACTGCCTCTCTTGAGGTTTAGGTATATTCCTCTGCACCTCGTGCTATGTCTTCTGTGCAACTTCTACATTATTTCTCCTCATATTTTAGGATCTCAAAGACATATAATGATAATACCATATTGATCTTCTTGACATCAATGCCATAATCAACATTGATAATTTTTCCCCTCTTTGACATCAATTCCAATACCATAACACCATGTCCAACATGGCAGGTGTCATGTATATATCTACCACTGCTTGCCAAACATCAAATCCCTTTGCTTGAAAAAACATTTTCATCCTTCTTCTCCAGAAGGAATAGTTCCGACCATCAAATACTGTCATTCCATTCTTAGTGCACTCCATGATATACCTTCCAGTGCTTAGATTATTTTGAAAGAACCTTCTCTAATACAAATTGTTGGAATATTCACCAATACTAA
>JZKD02S0708720.1:73392-87276 GCA_000966675.3 Picea glauca | reverse complement strand
TTTACCATTTTTAACTATAACATGTAGGCATCAAGTTATCAACAATTTATAACTCCTGATTTCATTGAATATATCATCAACATATAACCATAGATACAAACTAGACAAAAGTTTTATGTGTAAAACCAAATATAAGAAAACCATGGAATGATTTTTAATATATATATTTATTATTACATCCACATGAGGCACCAAATTTCAAAATTCTCCAGCACCAACTGGAAGGAGGAGCCTGTTAAGAACCAAATATCAAATTAGCATAAAAAACCACAGAAAAAGTACTTAAATCCTTGACAAAGAGATAATTTCATATAATAAGACTCTTCAAGGGGGAAACCTCCTTATGCACTACATAAATGTACAAATACAATATTATTCCAAATGAAAAGGTCTCCTTGGTATATATAGGAGACTAGGAGGTACAATTACACCTAATGGACTCAAGACGACATAAATAAAATAACAATACTAATGTAATATACCCCAATTAAGGGTTAATGTGCCACTATTTAGGGCTTAACATTCCCCTTCCCTTTAGAAAAGTGTTGTCTGCAATGTTTGAGTAATTCTAGATGCTTCTATATAAAAGACTCATCTTCCCAAGTGGAATCTTCTTCATGTAGTTTTCTCCACTTAATGAGATACTTTGAAATGTATCTATTCCTCAGTTGGTGAATTCTTGTGTTCATTATAGCTTCAGAATCCAATATGAATTTTACTTCCTCGTCAAGTTCTAGAAATATAGTTTGAATTAGGATCTTTTCACCTATAACCTTCTTTAAGCATGAAACATAGAAAATTGGGTGTACTCGTGAAGATGCATGCAACTCCAATTTGTATGTCATAGTACCAATCTTTTGCAACACCTTATAAGGCCATAGTACTTTGGTGATAATTTATTATCCTTCTTAGTTTTCTCGAGGGACATCTATTTATATGGTTGTATTCTTAAAAATATCCAATTCCCTACTTCAAAACTTCTTCCACTATGATTTTTATCTGCTTGTTGTTTCATGCGATTTTGTGCCATGGTCAGGTTTTCCTTTAAGAATTGCAGAACTTGTTGTTGATGTTCGATGTGATCTTCCATTGCTTGAACCTTAGATTTTTATTTTAGAGAAGAAGAGATGGAAGGTGTGTGATATCCATAGAGTGCCATAAATGGTGTCATTTTTGTTGCAATATGAAAGGAAGTATTATACGACCATTCTGCCAAGGGTAACCACTTGAACCATTGTGTTTTCTTATCGAAGACAAAGCAACGAAGGTAGCATTCCAATTTTTTTTTCACTATCTTGGTTTGTCCATCGGATTGAAGATGATAAGATGAGCTATGATCCAATGAAGTACCCAAACAAGAAAATAATTATGTCCAAAAATTTCCAGTGAAGATGAGATCTCTGTCACTTATAATAATATTTGGGATTCCATGTATATTTTGAACTATCTCCATGAATGCAGTGGCAATTGTACTAGCTTTGAAAGGGTGTGAGAGTGCACAAAAGTGTGCGTACTTGGTCAGTCTATCAAAAAACACCATGGTGACACTCTTTCCTTTAGACTTTGGTAACCCTGTGATGAAATCCATGGAAAACTCCTCCCAATGCTAACTTGGGATGGATAATGGTTGTAAAATACTCGGGGTCTTAATTGTTTCCAACTTATTTTGTTGGAAAACCAAACATTCTACCACAAACCTTTGAACATCAGTTTTAAGGCCATCCCCCAAAAAATTCTTCTTGACCCCATGGTAGGTTTTCAAAAATATTGTGTGCCCTCCTACTGAAAAGGTGCAATTCCAAGAGTACATTTTGTTTGATTTGGGAGTTATTACATAAATATAAGAGATCTTTGTATCATAGTGAATCATTTTCCCATGTAAATGTATCTGATGTACTGGAAACCTGTTGCAACCTTTGAATAAGAGTCCACACATTTTAGTCATTCTTCCATTCCTCCCTTGCTTCTATTATCAAATAGGGTTGGATGATCAAGATAGCATAGAGAAAGGCATCAACATCTTCATAATTTCTTGAGAGTGCATCTGCCACAGCATTTTTCTTCCATTTTTTGTAGATGATTTCAAAATCATAACCCAACATCTTGGTCACCCAGTTTTGTTGTTCTTATGAAGATAGTATTTTTTCCAAGAAGTTTTTAAGAGTATCATGATCGTTTTTTACCTTGAAGTGCCTACCTATTAGGTAAGGGAACCATTGCTTCAATTCATGTAGTATTTCCATCATTTCCTTCTCATAAATGGGTTTTTGCAAGTCCTTTCCCTTGAGTGGAAGAATTTAAATAACAATGGGCCTTCCTTATTGCATTAGAACAACACCAATGCCATTTCCCAAGGCATCACATTCCACAATAAAGGTTTTTTTGAAGTCTTGTGTGGTGAAGAAAAGAACTTTTCAAATTTCCTCTTTAAGTTGTTCAAAATCTTGAGTTGCCTTTAGATTCCATGAAAATGCATCCTTCTTAGTTAACCCCATTAAAGGTTCTTCTATTCTTCCGTAGTTCAAAACAAACTTGTGGTAGTAACCTGTCAAACCCAAAAATACTCTAAGATTCTTTAATGTTTTGGGAATCGGACAGTCCATCATGGCCTTAATATTGTTAGGGTCTACCTTGACACCTTCATGAGATACAATATGACCCAAATACTCTACCTCCTTCACCCCAAAGAAACATTTGGATGGTTTGGCATATAATTGTTTCTTCTTTAGTAGTTGTAGCACCCTGTAAACAGGTCAAACATGATCCTCCCAAGACTTGCTATAGATTAGTATATCATCAACAAATATTAACACAAATTTTCGAAGGAAGGTCTTGAAAATTGAATTCATCAACCCTTGGAATGTGGAAGGTGCATTTGTAAGGAGAAAAGGCATGACCAAAAATTCATAATGGCCTTCATGAGTTCAGAATGTTTTTTTGGGATATATGCTTCCTTCATTCTAGTATGATGATTCCCCAAATGGAGACCCAACTTTGTGAAGTACATTTATCCATGTAGTTCATCTATTAATTCATCAATGAAGGGAATGGGAAACTTATCTTTAATAATGATCTTTTTGATCTCTCTATAATATGGACGCTTACACACTAGCAAATTTGGGTCATTTTGCGACAGTTATTTCGACACTCTTGCAACATTATGTCATGGATATTGAAATGAGTATTGAGTCTCTAAAATTTCATTTTATGGCACGTGGCAATTTCGACGAACTTGAATTAACATCGCAAGAGCGACGAACCTAGGGAACTTCTCACAATTCTGACAAAAAAAATATCATCGCCAATACGACAATACAAGCAAACTAAGTGAAACCATCAATTCGTCTCAATTGCGATGACCATTTGTCTCAATTGCGACAACCATTGTGACAATAATTTTTTTTGTTTATGTAGCAAATTCGTTGCATAAATTTTTATTGTCGTCGCACTTGAGACAACATTGAAACCAAAAGTTCGTCTCAATTGAGATGATGAGTGTGACGACAATTTTCGTTGTCCATATAGCAAATTCATCACATCAACTTGTATTGTCATTGCACTTGCGATGACAACTAGTTTTTGTTTATATACTCATTCGTCACAGGAACGACACCATTGCGACGACCATTTTTGTTGTCCATATAGAAAATTCGTCGCATCAATTTTTATTGTCATTGCACTTGCGACGAAAACTATTTTTTGTTTATATACTTATTCTTTGTAGGAATGACACCATTGCGATAACAATTTTCATTGTCCATGTAGAAAATTCGTTGCATCAATTTTTATGGTCGTCTCACTTGCGACGACAATTTTGTTTTTGTTTCTATACTGATTCATCGTAGGAACGCCACCATTTATTTGTTTATATAGCAAATTCGTCACAACAATTTTATTGTCGTCTCACTTGCGATGACAACATTTCTTTGTTTATATAGCGAATTCATCGCAGTTATATTAGGGTTGTCGAAATTGTGACGAACAATATTTATTTAAAAAAAAATAAAAATATTTTAGCTGGAAATATTAATATTAATATTACCATATTAATAACTATCAATACTAAAGATTGAAATTATTTATTATTTATATTAATAACTTCTTTTGCATGGGGACTTGGTGTTTTTTCCAATAACCAAGAAAAAGCTTATGCACTTTGGAAAGGATTGAAAATTTCAAAAGGTTCATGTGCTCAATCGTTGGTTGTAGTGAGAGATTCAAATACAATCATTAACCATATGGAATTCATTGTGTGCTAAAATAGTCTCATTCAAGGTTACAAGGTTACATATAAAATAAATAATGCAATATAGAATATGAAATACTCAAAGAAAATGTGTCTAAACTGAAATATGTGCTCGGGTGGTACAACAACTATTTGATAATACTTATTTCAATAGGTCAATGACAATGTATGGCTTTGACGTAAGAGTTTTACATGGTGTATTATACAAATACAAAACACAATCGTACATGGTGTATGATGTAAGAGTCCTACATTCCGCTAGTTATAGGTAATATCATCCATCATTTCCACCAATGATATCATTGTTTATTGACTCTAACATTGTGGGAAGCACTCTAAAATTAATTCTCTACATATTTCATGTTTTATTCTCTATTTTCAACCCATACCAATTTGGAAATTAACCAAAATGAACATCAAGAAGAGGAAAATTGTAGACTTTGGATGAAATATAGTGGTTGTAGGCGAGCATATAGGATAGGGAAGATAAAAATTCACCATTCACTATCCATTATATACTCTTTATATCCTTGAGAGACAAATATTGTTCTTTTAGGAAATTATTAGAAAGAATACAATAGATAAAGCTCTTTCTATCCACACTAAATCGAACTAGAGAGAATAATATATCTAAGGGACCATGAAGTACATAAAGTGAATATATTCCTTATGTTGCATGTTGTAGTGGAAGAGAGTTCCTTATCTATCGCGAGATGAATCAGATTCTTGTAATGCTTTGTGTTGAGAGGGTTAGGTAAGAATGTGAGTAGAAAGGTTGGGATGAGAAATAGAGAATCTTATTGCTTGGTGTTTTCACCATGGTGGCCTCATAGCCTAGGTTGGTGGTGGTATCTATACTAGATGGTTGTGGTTCAATGGAAATTTTCTCTTACATGACCAATATCTTGGGCCAATTTTTGTTAAAAGATAAGTCTTATTTTTTTGTTTATGAATATGCAAAATTACTATTACTCCCAATCATAAAACAATTATGTGTTATGCATGCTATGTGCCATTTTTTTTTTTCCGATTTTGAATTTAAGTATACAAGGAAATGAAGTAAAATTTCATGACACAAGAGAAGAAAATGATTTATACCTTTTTGTAAATGTGTTTTGGATCGTGGAGGTGACCATCCTTCAAACCTGCATTTTTCAAAGACATTAAAAGGTTAAACGACTGAATAATAGCTAAACATATATGAGGAAATAACCATGTAAAAGTGAAAAGGAAGGATACTAGGTGGGCTTGAAACAAGATAACTCTTAGCTCACACATACACAATACATAAGATAAGACGCCATGTAAAACTTAAGTGCACCACTATCTAAGGGAGTTTTATCCTTTGGAATACATTGTGCAAGAATATTAGATATGAAGTCTACCTAATAAAATATCATCCCATGCTTGAGCACCCCATGCATAATAAAAATCCATCTTAACCATATGTATCTAGTGCATCGTCTACCATACAAGAGGTTCAAGAGAATTTCTAAGGCTTGAAGTTCTCATAAGAATGGAGGGAGGCCATGAAGCCTAAGGAAATGGATGAATGATATGAAGTTCACTATAGTTTAAAATTTCTTAAATATTTCTAACAAGGTTACACATAAAATAAATAATGCAATATAGAAGATGAAATACTCAAAGAAAATGTGTCTAAACTGAAATATGTGCTCGGGTGGTACAACAACTATTTGATAATACGTATTTCAATAGGTCAATGACAATGTATGGCTTTGATGTAAGAGTTTCACAGGGTGTATTTTACAAATACAAAACACAATCCTAAGACTCTAACACAACTCTAATGAACTTCACTCAAATAGTTAAATAGTAATTAGGCCTTCCAAGTGCTTCAATGTATGGTGATGCAACCCAACATAGAAAACACATGAAGGAATGAGAAGCACTATGATTCCACTATAGGGGAATATGAAAGGGGACCTATGGGATAATAAATCCTCTATTTCCAAGGTCATTATCAGAACTCATATTTTTCTACAATGTGCCTTAAATGAAGCCACATACCTTCTTTGACTTATCAACCAATCCTTGAATCTATGTAAGAGGTTGGTGGGGAAAGTATTTTCACATAATAATGGGAGCATGGGTTGAGTACAATATTCATGCCATGGGAAGTGTAAGAGTCCTACATTCCACTAGTTATAGGTAATGTCATCCATCATTTCAACTGATATCATTATCATTGACTCTAACATTGTGGGAAGCACTCTAACATTAATTCTCTACATATTTCATGTTTTATTCTCCATTTCCAACCCATACCAATTTGGAAATTAACTAAAATCAACTTCAAGAAGAGGAAAATTGTATACTTTGGATGAAATATAGTGGTTGTAGGTGAGCATATAGGATAGGGAAGATAACAATTCATCATTCAATATCCATTATATACTCTTTATATCTTTGAGAGACAAATATAGTTCTTTTAGGAAATTCTTAGAAATAATAAAATAGATCAAGCTCTTTCTATCCACACTAAAGAGAACTAGAAAGAATAATATATATAAGGGATCATGAAGTACATAAAGTGAATATATTCCTTATGTTTCATGTTGTAGTGGAATAGAGTTCCTTATCTATTGTGGAATGAGTCAGATTCTTGTAATGCTTTGTGTTGAGAAGGTTAGGTAAGAATGTGAGTAGAAAGGTTGGGATGAGAAATATAGAATCTTATTTCTTGGTTTTTTAACCATGGTGGCCTCATAGCCTAGGTTGGTGGTGGTATCTACACTAGATGGTTGTGGTTCAATGGAAATTTTCTCTTACATGACCAATCTCTTGGACCAATTTTTGTTAAAAGATAAGTCTGATTTTTTTGTTTATTAATATGAAAAATTACTATTACTCCCAGTCATAAAACAATTATGTGTTATGCATGCTATGTGTCATTTGTTTTTTCTGATTTTGAATTTAAGTATACAAGGAAATGAAGTAAAATTTCATGATGCAAGAGAAGAAAATTATTTATACCTTTTCAGAAATGTGTTTTGGATCGTGGAGGTGACCACCCTTCAAAATTTCATTTTTCAAAGACATTAAAAGGTTAAATGACTAAATAATAGCTAAACATATATGAGGAAATAGCCATGTACAAGTGAAAATGAAGGCTACTAGGTGGGCTTGAAACAAGATAACTCTTAGCTCACACATACACAATACATAAGATAAGACGCCATGTAAAACTCAAGTACACCACTATCTAAGGGAGTTTTAGCCTTTGGAATACATTATGAAAGAAGATTAGATATGAAGTCTACCTAGTAAAATATCATCCCATGCTTGAGCACCCCATTCATAATCAAAATGCATCTTAACCATATGTATCTAGTGCATCGTCTACCATACAAGAGGTTCAAGATAATTGCTAAGGCTTGAAGTTCTCATAAGAATGGAGGGAGGCCATGAAGCCTAAGGAAATGGATGGATGATATGGAGTTCACTATAGTTTAAAATTGCTTAAATATTTCTAACCTACAAGATTACATATAAAATAAATAATGCAATATACAAGATTAAATACTCAAAGAAAATGTGTCTAAACTGAAATATGTTCTTGGGTGGTACAACAACTATTTAATAATACTTATTTCAATAGGTCAATGACAATGTATGGCTTTGATGTAAGAGTTTCACATGGTGTATTTTACAAATACAAAACACAATCCTAAGACTCTAACACAACTCTAATGACCTTCACTCAAATAGTTAAATAGTAATTAGGCCTTCCAAGTGATTCAATGTATGGTGATGCAACCCACCATAGAAAACACATGAAGACATGAGAGGCACTATGATTCCACTATAGGGTAATATGAAAGGGGACCTATGGGAAAATAAATCCTCTATCTCCAAGTTCATTCTTAGAAGTCATATTTTTCTACAATGTTCCTTAAATGAAGCCATATACCTTCTTTGACTTATCAACCAATCCTTGAATCTATGTAAGAGGTTGGCAGGGAAAGACTTTTCACATAATAATGGGAACATGGGTTGAGTACAATCTTCATGCCATGGGAAGTGTAAGAGTCCTACATTCCGCTAGTTATAGGTAATGTCATCCATCATTTCCACCAATGATATAATTGTCATTGACTCTAACATTGTGGGAAACACTCTCACATTAATTCTCAACATATTTCATGTTTTATTCTCCATTTCCAACCCATAACAATTTGGAAACTAACCAAAATCAACTTCAATAAGAGGAAAATTATAGACTTTGGATGAAATATAGTGGTTGTAGGTGAGCATATAGGATAGGGAAGATAACAATTCATCATTCACTATCCATTATATAATCTTTATATCCTTGAGAGACAAATATAGTTCTTTTAGGAAATTCTTAGAAATAATACAATAGATCAAGCTCTTTCTATCCACACTAAAGAGAACTAGAGAGAATAATATATCTAAGGGACAATGAAGTACATAAAGTGAATATATTCCTTATGTTTCATGTTGTAGTGGAAGAGAGTTCCTTATCTATCGCGGGATGAATCAGATTCTTGTGATGCTTTGTGTTGAGAAGGTTAGGTAAGAATGTGAGTAGAAAGGTTGGGATGAGAAATATAGAATCTTATTGCTTGGTTTTTTCACCATGGTGGCCTCATAGCCTAGGTTGGTGGTGGAATATACACTAGATGGTTGTGGTTCAATGGAAATTTTCTCTTACATGACCAATCTCTTGGACCAATTTTTGTTAAAAGATAAGTCTCATTTTTTTGTTTATGAATGTGCAAAATTACTATTACTCCCAGTCATAAAAAAATTATGTGTTGTGCATGACATGTGTCATTTTTTTTTTTTTTTTTTGATTTTGAATTTAAGTATACAAAGGAATGAAGGAAAATTTCATGACACAAGAGAATAAAATGATTTATACCTTTTCGGAAATGGGGTTTGGATCGTGGAGTTGACCACCCTTCAAACCTGCATTTTTCAAAGACATTAAAAGGTTAAATGACTGAATAATAGCTAAACATCTATGAGGAAATAAACATGTACAAGTGCAAAGGAAGGCTACTCGGTGGGCTTGAAACAAGAGAACTCTTAGCTCACACATACACAATACATAAGATAAGACGCCATGTAGAACTCAAGTGCACCACTATCTAAGGGAGTTTTAGCCTTTGGAATACATTGTGCAAGAATATTAGATATGAAATCTACCTAATAAAATATCATCCCATGCTTGAGCACCCCATGCATAATCAAAATCCATCTTAACCATATGTATCTAGTGCATTGTCTACCATACACGAGGTTCAAGAGAATTGCTAAGGATTGAAGTTCTCATAAGAATGGAGGGAGTCCATGAAGCCTAAGGAAATGGCTGGATGATATGGAGTTCACTATAGTTTAAAATTGCTTAAATATTTCTAACCTAGAAGGTTACATATAAAATAGACAATGCAATATAGAAGATGAAATAGTCAAAGAAAATGTGTCTAAACTGAAATATGTGCTCAGGTGGTGCAACAACTATTTGATAATACTTATTTCAATAGGTCAATGACAATGTATGACTTTGATGTAAGGGTTTCACATGGTGTATTTTACAAATACAAAACACAATCCTAAGACTCTAACATAACTCTAATGACCTTCACTCAAATAGTTAAATAGTAATTAGGCCTTCCAAGTGCTTCAATGTATGGTGATGCAACCCACAATAGAAAACACATGAAGGCATGAGAGGCACTATGATTCCACTATGCAAAATTACTATGCATATTTTTTTGTTTATGAATATGAAATATTACTAGGCATATTTTTTTGTTTGTGAATATGCAAAATTACTATTACAACTAGTGATAAAAAAAAGTGTGTTATGCATGCTATATGTCATTTTGTTTTTTCCGATTTTGAATTTAAGTATACAAGGAAATGAAGGAAAATTTCATGACGCAAGAGAAGAAATTTATTTATACCTTTTCAGAAATGTGTTTTGGATCGTGGAGGTGACCACCCTTCAAACCTACATTTTTCAAAGACATTAAAAGGTTAAATGATTGAATAATAGCTAAACATCTATGACCACCCATATTTCTTGATTATGTCATTGTTCTATGATTTCAATGTTCAACTTGTTACATATGCATTCTCAATCAAGGTATTTAGCATGTTTATTCATGGAAACAATTCCTCTCTGTATCCCACCTTGTGGAATCACAATACCTTAACATTGAAATCCTTGGGTTCCTGTCGTTGGCTTATTTTTCTGCTTGCAATGATTGGTGGAAGGTTCAACATCATTGTACATATCATAGAGGAATGAATAAGTAGGATTTGAGGCAATGTTGAGTAGCAACACCATGTCCATGAAACAATGAAAAGAATGGTAATTCTCTTTGTCATGTGAGACACATTGAAACATGTCACAAGACTTTTGAAGTTGCATATATCATGTCACAATATTTTGGAAGTTGCATCATTAAGAGAAGCTGAAATTGTCATTAAGTTTATAACAAAATTACATTCATAGATATATACAAGCCATAGAAATAGCCTTGTGTATATTATCAGATAAAAAAGTACCCATAATGTCAATGCATTATATGCATCATTACATGTTCATCTATATAATGTACATCTAACTGTCTTATAAAATTAGTACATGACATCATGAATTTCTTTTAGTCTTCTTTTGTGCTTTCCAATTCTTAAGCAAATCATCAATGTCCATGTCTTTGTTTACTGGGTGCTCTTCAGTAGATGATGTTGTTTCAGTCCTTTCACGCCAAGTATGTCTGGTATCGTACCCATGGCATGGATGCTGCTATGAGGGGCCATCACCTAAAAAAATAAAAAATATTAAATTTATATGGCTAATTTTTAAATATCATTTAAGTAGTTCATTAATATTAAAAAAAAATTCTGTAATGTAATTATTTACCTGGTCCTCTAGTCGGCAATGTTGGAATGGCTTCCAGCATGTTCACCTGATATTTAGGTTGAGGATGATAATATATGACATTCTTTGCCATTGAAACGTCAAAATTTTTAAGTACAAAATTATCAAGTATATGATTAATATATAGAAATTTTACCGTTGTGGGCCTCAGTCACATAAACATCTTGGGGTTGCACCTCACTGGGATGGGGCTGCTGCATAGCACCATGATCTTCTGGCTCTGTTTCACTATCAACACTCTGTTTTCAAGTACTAATGGTTTTGTTGATAGTGCTTCTCCCTTGATTAAAACAAATTAAGACATTAAATTATGGATGATATCAAACATTTACGTATTTTATAAGTAACAAAAGGTTAATGTGGATTGATTTTTATTTACCTTATCCCACAAATTGGATCTTGGGGTCTACCCCATGCTCTTCCTACAATCAACCACGACTTTATACCTATACTTGTAACCAAGTTGAAGGTCTTCTTCCATGGTTTTAGCTTCTAAGTCGTCGCCCTGCATTGCATAAGGGTATGGTTTTTTAATGTTTTTGGCTGCAATTACCTTAAAGTTGTAAGGTGATACAAATAATATTCTTAAGATGTTTGGGTACTTACGATTCATGACTATAACCTTGAGTAGCCACCCTGGCCTAGCTTGTGTTTGCCATGTTTGGAAATCCTTGCTTTGGTTGCCTTCGAAGTGTCAGGAAACCTATCATCAAAATTTTCAAGTATTCTATATATAACCACACTTTTATTTAGATCTAAAGAAAAATAAAGCTAGTATTGAATTCAAAAAATTGTAATTTACCTTAGTGTACCAGTTATTTGCTCTCTTGAGTTTTTCAAATTTTTCTCTTTTTCATCATCAATGATCGCCTTCCACTCCCTCTCTAGAATTGAGGGAGGACGCTCATACCTAGGATTTCTTGCCAAGATTAATCTATAAATGTCCCGCGTATATTTTAAATATTCACCTGCTGGAGATGTGACTAGTTTTGTATTGAACATGCCTACACCAAAGAGACCTTCAAGATAATCCATAAGTTCCTTTTTGAGGTTGGAATTTTGGAAATTACACCTCATGCGTAAGGTTGCCCCAAAAATAGACAAGGCCTTTCTCTCTATGTGCCTATAAAAAGGTCATTTCCTACACACAAAAATATATGATCATTAATTTAAAATTAATAATCTAGATGATTTCTATACGAGGACAACATTAAACGATTAAAATATGAATTAAAACTACCTGGGATTCTTGATTGTTTTAATGGAAGTCCATTATTGTCGACCAAAAATGTGCACAGAAGGGTCCCCGTTCTTGTCACACGTCTAGATCTAGGAGCTTGATCCTTTCTTTGACGTCTAGAGTTTGTTTTGGACGATCTAACAAGATAACAAGTTCCTTGTTAGCTTTAATGATTTTTTTTTTTAATAAGAGCATCGGATCAATGAAAGAATAAAACCCCTCCTCATCGGTGGAATCATGATCCACATGGCCTACTAACTACATATAATTTCAACAAAAACAATGTTATTTCAATAAAATTATACAAGAAAATAATAAAAACAAAGTAAAATGAAAGTGGAAATTGATAATCATTTACATGTTCTGCGGCTAGCCCTTTTCCACGATCATCTTTCCACATTAAAATATAATTATAACCCCCAAATATTTAAAAAATTGTTATTGATAACAAAAAAAAATGTTAAAGATAATATTTACAACAATGTTAAAGATAATAAACAAATATAATGCAATAAGTAGAGGTTTCTTAAAGAGGTGTTGCATAAGAACCTGCACACTATTAATCAATGTTTATATTCGATTCAAATGGTAATCCACTAATAAATCTTCCCTGAGAACTATCTTTTTTATTGTGCACAGGACTACCTCATTATCTGCACGTCCCTCATATATGCAATTCAGTTGTTTGTTTGTTGTCTCGGGTCATGTGTTGTTTATAAACCCTGCGATATTGACGGACGTTTTAGGCCTTCTATCAATATAGATAGTCGCTCCCTTATTTGTATCCTTGTTTATTAGTTGTATATAATTTGTGACGAGTGCATATCTCCGCATACTTCGCATGTACCAGACCAGCTGCATCCAATCGTTATAATTGTAACACGGTCCGACATAGTCCATCAATTTAGTTACTGTATTGTATTTTACAATTATTCCATCCATGGAAAATAGCCCCAAACTATGTAGGGAGGATGGTGCAATGTGATATGTCCTATTTTTTACAACGAAGTCAACATCAATAGGAGGTAGTTCCTTAGGTATCCATTGTTTCACCAGATTCTTATACCTAAGTGGAACATCTATGTATCCTATTCTCTCATCATCATAAGAGCATGATCCTCCTTCAACAAGAAAAAAATTCATGTGTCTACAAAATTTTATTCTAAATTTTTCACCGCTGGTCCTTATTTGGTTATTATATCTACTAGATCCAGTCGCATTTATGACCTCTATTTGTCCCAAGCTTTCCTCACTCAATGAAGAAATATCTGACAGGTACCTGTTTGGTTGTACCTTCAGTTGCATGTGCACTTGTTGTTAGTTAGTAGTCCATCATGATATTAACAGTTCTAAATAAATTTTTTATATCTTTAGTTTTGGATGCACAATTAGACTAGGGTGCAATTACCAATATTAGTGGTCAACCACCTAATTTAATGTGATATCCCTCTTGATTTT
>JZKD02S0708720.1:61980-73162 GCA_000966675.3 Picea glauca | reverse complement strand
ACTACAAAACACCATAATCAAGACCAAACCCAAGAGAGGAATGAAAAACATGGAACAACAACCAAATTACAGAGTGCACCATGATCACCAAGACAACCACAACAAAAAACCATAAACGAGACCATAACCATGAAACCCATGGGAAACATAGAGCACCCACAAAATTTTAGGCTATGCCACAATGAGCACAATTCATGGCCCACTAAATTCTACAGTACACCATTATCTCTAAGAAAACCATGACCAATCACCATATTAGAGACCAAATATAGGAAACTCCATAGTGCACCTCAACAACCAAGATAACCACAACCATATATCATAGTTGATAATACATCTAAAAAACCCATGACAAGAACACACCACCCACCAAATTCTAGGCTACACCATGACAAGCACAGACCAACAAATCCTGACAACAACAAAAACATATGCTAAACCATATTGCATGATAAACCTATGGAATTAAATAAGGACTTAAGGGTGGCAAGGGAAGTGGTGGTAAGATAGGGTATCTACCTAATCCATGTTGCATGATAAGTGACACATATTCCACGTGCATTTGGCTGCATGGGCATCATTCATGAAGATGTTATGATGATTGTTTTTTGCATTTAGTATAAAAAATAACGAAGAGGGTGGCCATTGTTGCACTAGAATAACAAATGCATGACAAGTGCGAGGAAGAGGGTGGCCATGTTTCTGGTGATCTAATCAAATCAAAGTTTGATCACATGCTTGAGATTGAATAACTATGGTTTGATGCCCCTTTGAATTTGATGGTGGTAATATGATCCAAACGAATCCTCATGGGGACAACCCATTCTTTCTAGATTGCAACATCAACCTATACAATGACTTCTATGAGCATTCCATGGCCATTTTCAACCCAACAACGAACCCTCTCATTGTCAAAAACTAGATTTGTGATGGTGCCTCAAGTTTCATGGACAAGTCAAATGAGGGATATGTTTCCTTGGCATATGAAGATATTGTTGCTTCCATAGAAGAATAATTTTCCATAAGTTTTGGAGCCAATTAGAAGGTGGAATAAACATAAAAATAAGTTTGGTTTATTGTTCTAATTTAGATATACTAGAAGATCAATTAGAACCTCCATATGCTGGTGGAAATGATGGACATGAATACACCTATGGTGTCTCTGAGAGGCATACTCTTTGGTTTCTATGAGAGGCATACTCTTTGGTGTCTATGAGAGGCATACTAAGATTACCATTGAAGAGATGGAAGAGGACTTCCCATGTGTTGATATGTGTACTACAAAAGACCAATAAGCAAATGGAAATAGTGATCATGATCTCTTTGGTTTCCTTAAGATTGAGGACAAGGAGTTTGGACAGTTTCTTGAGGTCAAAAAAGTGTATGTTTATCTTCTTGATTCTCTTAGTGAAAACATTGATTTACAACTCAACAATAACGGGTATTATATTGTATATTTTGAAGGCTCTCCTACTTATGATATATGTATTGGTCGGAATGGTGAAGAATGCATGCCTTCTCTGGTTAAAATTTTGGTGTCCCAATAATGCAATCCTCTCCATAACTTGGTGGTGATGAAGCCTTAATGCTACATGTTGACCAATGAATGACAATGGAGGATCCCTAGACACAAAAATAAATGAGGATCATGATATTCCTAACTCCCTGGGTTTGATATCATGGAGCTGGAACAGATTAAATTGCATGTAATACTATTGAAGGGATAGAAAACAACATAATACTAAGCACTCCATGCACAAACACAACACCCACGATGACAGAGCTAAATCTACTTAAACAACAAATCTTTTCCAAATTTGTTCTTCATTAATTCCTTTCTTCAAATTTTTTGTGACTCCAATCAGAATATAATCCAGCCCATTCAATAGATATTTCTTCTCTATTTTTATCTATTGTTCCACTTAAAATCCTACCCATGAAATAGAGAGAATTCCCCTATTTTTCATCTACTAATCCACTAAAAATAGATTATCTCAAAATGAATTTCTTTTTATAATTATATTAACATACATGCCAAAAATAAAGGTCTCTAATAGTAGCTTTCAAAAGCATGCCTATCTTTTTGGCAATACTAAAATCAAGTCTATGCACTTGGCTTTCATATATGTGTGTGTGTGTGTGTGTGTGTGTGTGTGTGTGTGTGTGCACCAGTCTAAACAAAACACAAGGACACAATACCACATTCCAATTCATATTATGCATGATTCTTTTGCAATAAAATTTTAATTGCATCAGAAAGACTGTAGAGAAAGTTACAACCATTATATATCCATGATTCCATTCCATAACTCATGCATGTTTTGACTTGAAAGTTGAAGGGAATCTCTCAACAAAAGACATCATATCCGTGGACCTAGAAAATCCTTCTGATAGATGCAAGGAGTGCAAAAAGGTCTTTTCCCTTTTTTGTGAAATGCTTCTTATATTTACAAGAAAATATTTACAACCACACCCATGGAGGTTTTTGAACGCAGATCTCAACATTAATACATGCCCGATCACCTCGCTACTTGCCAATAGACCACACTCCCATGGGAAAAAAGGTAACACAAATATCGTCTAAGGGAGACACAATAGATTCAAGCTTCCTGACTTGAGAGTGGCACCAATTCATTCTTCAAAAGCGTATCCTTATTTGGGTTAGAAAGCATGTTGTATACATAAGTGGAATAGATCAATGAAAATTTGTCTCATGGCTAGAAACTACTTCACAAGAGTTACCCAGTAGCTACAAGAGCACATCCTCATTATCTTCACTAATCAAATAAGAAATCTCCAAGAGAAGAAAAATTGCCAAATGCAATAGTGAATCAATCATAAAATTGTTGAACTTATCTAGAAAGATAATGACACCATTAAATCAATAAAGGAGCCATAGTGTAGTTAAAGCATAAAAAACTCATTTCTTTCAAGAAATTGGAGAAACTCCAAATCTTATGGGGTGTACGCTCAACCTATAGGATTTAAATATGTATTAGAGAGAGAAAATGTGAAAAAAAATAAAAAAATGAATGGAATTTTTTCTTAATGAGATATGTACTAGAACAAGTCACATTGATCAAGGTTTAATTGAACTCCAGGAAACCTAAAACTATGTTACCAACAATGAAAAATAATAAATGGAAATGGGGGTCAACAAGGTTTTGGGTATACAAAGCACCCCCCAACATTATTCATATGAGAAATAATTTAGTAAGTCCATTGTAAGAATCAAAAGTAAACCACCAGATGTAATCAAACTTGGGAAGGCTAAGGGAAACACTAGCAAAGGTAAGGTTAATTGTAAGGGGCTCTTTGTTGACGTGGGAGGAAACAAGATATGAATATTAGCTAAAAGAGTAGGTATAAGCACTAACAATGTAGCAAAGGCTTCAAGGCTACATCAAGGTTTAAGTGTGGCAAAGGATGGGAGAATTATCAGCTTCACATGTATCGGTTGTTCTAAATTAGTGATAGACATTATGAGAGGGAAAGTCTTCCCTTAAAATAGTTTTCTAGCATGAATAGTGACCAATATCAATTTAATTTCCAAACCTTCCAACTAAGTGGCATTCTTTCAAGTTTCATGTGCTACAAAACATGAATACCATTGCATATTATCCTACAAATAAAGGGGAAAATCTAGATGGGGTGGCCTACATTTTATAGGTAGTGATGGCCTAGAAGTGTGCAATTCTTCTTAAATTCAGGTAGCATAGAAATGAGTAGTATAGAGAGGGATGAAGGGAAAAAGTAGAGAAGAGATAGCAACGATGAAGACAAGGCATAAAGAGCACGGCATTAGCTAGTGATGGCTCCCCGAAGGTGTAGATCCTTTCAAGTCTTTGTTTTCAAAAGATGTGGAGACATTGACGAGGAAGTAATTGAATTGCAGGTTGAGCAAAGGGAGATGTGGGCAAAGACGGTGGACAATAAGCATATACAAATGATTAGTTGAGCAAGTGTAATATACCTTATGGTATATTCCATTTAATTTTGTTTGTATTAATTATACTATTAATGTAAAGTAACACCCATTATCTAAAGGGGTGACTATATTCATTCATTTGTATTTATACACACTAGTGTAAACCTAATATATATATATTTTATATATCTTGTGTTCGCTTCCAACAAGTGTTGAAAGAAATTGCATGACTAGCAAGCAAGGATTAATGACATTAAAAATGGCCAAAGGGAACCAAGCCTCCCATTAGCACTAAACTCGTGTGATAGTTATCATTCACCATCAATTTTCAATGAAGAGGATGAAGATATAAGAGCAAGCAAATTCATGTTTATAGTGTTAAACATGGTCTTAGAAGACAACGACAAGCACCAAAAACAAGGCCTAACCTCAGTGCAAATTCAAATAATAGGTCTAGTCTGAATGTTAACTTTTTATGTTCTCATGTGTAGTTGTGTTAGTGTAGATATTGTTTGATATTACAATAGTATTAGTACAATTAAGCAAGTGTTTCTAAGTATATAGTCAAGATGTTAGCTTTGACCATTTTATAAGAAAGTCGAGCAAATATAAGGTTGTAACAAGGGAACTGGTAAAAGTCCACCTACAAGTATAGTCATGGTACCGATGTTGTGCTTGTAGAATTTGTAATCTATAAATATTTTGTTCTTTGCTAAAAGAAATGCCATAAATCATCCACATCATAATGGAATATATGATCATATCATAGTTAAGTATAGACCCTCAATCAAAATAAATCCAAACATATTCACATTTTAATTGATTTCGAAACATTTGAAGTATAATGTGTGATATGAGCACACAAGCAAAGAGCCCAAAGACAAAACGAACAAGAGAGAGAAAATAGAAAGAGACATGTGCAAAAGTGAAAAACACATACATAAACCACTTATACAAAATTGTGGCTAGCACGATAAGAGAGTAGGAAACCACTTGACCAAGTCAAACATTGATAATTGAAAAATGCAATATATTTTTACCATAAAATGCTAGAGTGGCCAGTAGCTCCCCATTAATTCTCATCACTTCCTCCTTGCTTAGAGGAAAATGTACCCAATGTTTGCTATTCAAGGGAGGTTACACCCCTTTCAACAAAGCAAGAAATAATTTCTTAGCTTTGTGCAGTTGAGGTCTTGGTCTGGACCCATGTGCCTGCTAAAAATGGAAGACATGCACTAGTGGCAGAATACTCACAAGTTCAACAAAGAACACTGCTAGAATTCTGTTGACGGGAGAAATTGACCTTCCGTCAACTGGGAGAGTGGAACCGGTCCGGGGTTGTCTAATAACCCAAGTTGTTTGGAATGAACCACCCTGACGAGTTTAACGGCTCCGTTGGCTGCTCTAAGGTCTTCTATGAAAACCAGAGAGAAATGATCTGAGCTAAGAAATCTTACTAAACTAACTAAAACAAACTAAACTATAACTGAATACAAGAAACTAACTAAAATAAAGGAAACTAGAAACTAATAAAGCAAACTAAACTAACTACACTAATCTAACTACTAACTAATTATATATACAAGATACTAATTATGATTATAATAACTCAAATAAACTACTTAATTATCAGCTATGATATTCCTTAGTCACAAATGTACACTATGGACAACCTACAGATTTGGTTAAAACCTGCAAAAATCATATGTTCGCTGCCCTAAGATAGCCAAGGATCTCTCTTTTGATTTTTGTATTTATGAAAAGGAAATACAAACTATTGAAATTAAACTATCTAACCTATATATTACTGAAATTAAACAATGTAATATAAATCTAACTAAACTATCATTTATATTAAACTACTTAATTGAAACAGTAAACATCTAACTAATTGACCTGGAAACGCTCCAAGTCTGCCCTGTGTATGACTGCTTCTTAAGCTGGTTGGAGGAAGAAATTCACACTGTTTCATCTTTAAGCTTCTCGTAAACGATCAGCTATGCTGCTTCTTGAAGTGTTTTACAGGACAAACAAGACATAAAAGAAATCATAATAATCTTATGATGATAAATCTCCGCAATAAGGGAAACCTATTATGCAGAAAACTTATATAACAATTCAATTAATGAAGAAGACAAAGCTATCATTCATAAAATGAATCAACAACTGTTATGTCCTTTTATCTTTTTGGAAGCAACAAGATATGTATAACAATAAATAAGTTATATCACTTGTATTTGATTTAGATAACAAAGTAATACTAAACCATAGACAAAATGATATACAAAACTTGAAACACAATGTTGATATATTGAAAAGAAAAAGCTATGACAAAACATCAATTCTGCTCCAGTTTGAATCAAAATTACATATCCTTGTTCTCCCACAACTGAGGATGATCGATTATTACAAAACCATAGGTTTATATAGGTTTCTCACAAGGTAAAACATCTTTGTGAATAATAGCAAATTGTTTTACAAAATCTGGGGAAAATATCCCAAAATCTCCTAACTAAGGAAACAAAATAAAAGTAAAATCTGTAGATCATCTCCTAACTGCTCATGATATCTATTGCCAATTCGAATTTGCCTGCAATAGAACACAAAGATCAAATTAGAAGGATGTTTTATTAGAAAAACAATAAAAAATTCACTTTACAGACTTAGCTACAGAATCATCTGATTCTGTAGCTAGTCAAAAATAGCAAACAGGGCTAGACATAATCAAATAGAATCAAATCCAAAACTAATTACTATTGATTCAACTATTCCTTAAATTAAAACCAAATAAAAAAGAATGCAATCGGGACAGGGCAATAATACTCTGTTTTTCCAATTGATATAAAATCAAATCAAATCTTAACAAGATTGTTTCATAAATGCAATCAATAGTAAACCAACCGTATGAAATACAAACAATCATTATTGATTAGCATATCGTTCAATCCATTGCCAATATAGAAAACTGTCACGATTTCATACATAACTGTATCCATAGAATCCGGCCATAGACTTCGTTCGCTGAGTTTCAAATAGTTCACAGGTATAGTCGTAATTATCATTGACCAATTATAACCATAACAACAGATTGATATCATTCAATTAGAAGCACGATATGTAAATAACATCCTTTGTAATCGGATGAAATCAAACTCCATGAATATCAACTCAAAAGTCTTAATGTTTGATCATCACACAGTCAACAGACAGAGGCACGATAAAATCGATAGTATTCATGAATTGGGCAATAATCTATAAGAATCTTTACTGAGTTAATTATAGAAGTGAAATCGAAACCTTGAACATAATCCAAATCGAACAATAATGAGAATCGAATAAGTTGCAGTTGGTTATGTATCAACAGAAAAGTATCCGATTTGGTTGAAAGACAAATATGGCTAACCGATTCATCAATCATTTTTACCCATAACTAATTCAAATCATACCATTGACTGTATTCAAAAATTGAAATACTAACAATAGTCTATTTTAAAAATATAACAACTTGTCTTATTATCAGGGCATCGAACTAAATTTGGACAATCATATCTATTCGATGATCCATTAAATTAAAACCAAATCCAATCGAATCTTAAACTATAACAAAAATGATTCATCAAAACCAAAATTATACACAGTGAAGCATGCTTATGTAACAGAGCAGAGTGTAATATAAATGAGCGAAAATTATACCATCACAGATGCTGAGACTATGTCAATTTTGAATTGACAATTGTTGTAGCAGACTCGACATTTTTGAACAGGATCGAACCCATAGTTCGTTGCTTCTTGTCGTTGGGTTGTTCTTTTGCATTCTGACCAGTGAGCTTTTCCACTTGGTTTTCCAAATCGTGAATTTTGGATTGCAATTTTGGGACATTCAAGTAGTATCTCTCTAACCACAACCCACATTGATCACAAGGTGGAGCAATAGTTTGAACAGAAGGGGGATTTGATGATTCCCCGAGGGTTTCAATGGGTGGTTCAATACCAGGAAAATCAGGGTTATCCCGCAGACAAGGAGGTAAGTTCTTGACGAAATCATAAGGAGGTTTTCCACACAAACCCTCGGAGTAAGGATACTCTTAGGTGAGAAATCGTTCGATGTCTGAATCAGAGTCTTCGCTGACCACGATAGGTTCTGATTTAGCAAAGGGTTTGGGTTTATTCCTCGCCATGCGAGAGATCAACCTTGCATTTTTCTTGCCTCTAGTATTAGTACCAGTCTTCGCTCTAGCCTTTTTAGTTGTAGGATTAGCAACTTCGGTCTGTTTAGTCATAGCCATAGGTGAATTCAAAGGTGAGTCGGGGTTAGGTTTGGGTAGCAAAACACTATAAGGCACAGGGGTGGGCTTGCTCTCAGTCACCATGGTCTTATCCACCTATGGAGGATTCGATTCTTCAAAGCCATTATGGCTGAGAAAATCATGCCAATAATCACGACATAACCCCAATTCATAAACAAAAATCATTTTAATCAACCCCACATGGAACAGGCTGGTGTCAGCCTGGCTACGCTTGTACCTTTTATCCATTTTGAACAAACTTCGGTGCATATAGTGCATCATACTAAGTTCGAAACCCATAAAAACCATTAATAAACACAGGTGAAACAAGAAAATGAACCCGTACCTGCCTTCACAAGTAACGAATTGATTGATAATCATCAAGAGATCATACCAGCGGAGTTTCAACATCTTTGCAGGAAAACCTCTGTCACATGAATTCACAGTGTGAGACTGAAATAACAATGTCCACGGGACATCATTTACCTTACGACTTTTGGACCATTTCTCCCCTGTAACAAGAAGGCTGGTTGCCGAGCTGAGAAATTGTTCAGTGATTTCAAGCTGGACATCTCCAACTTTGGCTCGACAGCCATCGAATGATAACGCAAATTGACGAGCCACATTGAAGTTATATCCATCGAACTTCTTTATGAAAGCGAGCCACCCGTGATTTTCCAGGTCGCTATATGCACCATCAAACGTCAACAGTGCTTGGCATCCGTTGGGATTGGCCCTTACGACAAGAGCCATGGCTTCTGTACATGGTAGGGTTTGAACTGAACGAAACAATGCACAGAGTCAAAAAAAACGATAGGGTTTGACAGCTTCAGTGCTCGAAGAGACCGGAATTAACTGCATTCATGCGAAGGTGGTGGGATTAACACCGCCATGCATTGTATTAATGACTGAGTACGGTGTTTTTATAATCATAATCGTTTAAACCATACATATCCGCCAACAAATAGGTGAATCATCATATCAACGTGCCAATCATCCAAATCAGAACCAGCACCATATGTGATAATCATGCACCAAGTGTTAAGTTTAATCCAAAACAATATCAAACACCAACCATCGATTCATCGTATCAATCAAACGTTTTTTAAACTAATGTCAATTAAATCATGCCAATACATAGTTTGAAACTATTGATTGTTCCATGTGATATTAATTCAAAACAATGTACCAAGCATCGATTTATGAAATTGAATATCCAAAAGATTTAATCAAAGTGCCTTTGTGAAACTTAAACCATTGCCATACCTCAAATCGACCTTATAAATTTACCAATGCATTCGTTGCACATTAAATGTTTAAATTTCAAAGTTTTTAGAACATTGCAACCCAAAAAAATCTCATATAATCGATGAGTGAAAAGTCTATAGCAATAAGGATGAAAGAATATACGACCAAAATCAATCACAACTTTTATAGAATCAAATGTATCCAGTAAATCTTCATGCTTGACAGCTTGATAATCAAACAGATCCAAATGCGCAATCAAGGTAAGAGTATGCTAAAGGACATAAAAAATCTTTGGCAGTCATGTGATAAACCAATGGTCAAGTGTCCTTTGGAAAAATCGATAAAAGACGACGACAGTGCAAATGATGAAAGAGGTGTTTTCACACTTTCAGTTGTGAAAATCGAATTGAAACCAAATTGAAATTGTCGCAAAAAACTAAACAAATGTCTAGTAGCACAATGCGACGATGATTTGTCATTTAATGAGACAAGAGGTGTAGGCATCTTTTTTTTTAGAGTAATTTAAAAAAATGAATTGGCTACCAACAATGGCGACACGCTGGGAGAAGCAGTTATCTCTGTGAAAAGAAATGAATTCAGATCAGGACATCAGTGAAAAATTCAACTTAAAATAACAACCGAAAATCGTACTACATCATCATCTACTATCTTTTCAGCGAAGTTTCAAAAGATGCAAACCAATAACAGTCTCAAAGATCAACAAGTCATGATTTTATGATAAAATCTTCAATACTGTTGGCATGACCACTGCTGCCAGCAGGCATCCATAGCCTCGACAGGGTTTCCATTTAACCCACTCGGACATCTTTATCCTGTCAAGAAGTTCTAGATTAGAATAAAGGACTTAAAAAAAAAGGTTTCTCATAATTTTTACAGATTTTCATGTACCCGACATTGCTTCGCTGTCAGCAGGCCTGTTCAGTACCCCGACGAAGTTGTCTTGGCACCATGCTTGCATTTACCCACTGCCAGCGGACCTGTTCAGTATCCCGAGGGGTTTACAAACACTTCCCACATCTCTTATTTTTATTTTGTTTTTATTTATAGATAGCTGAGCGGGGTGACGTTGAAAAATCTTGATATTTTCTCATATTTTTAGACCTCATCAGATTTTTTTAAATACTGTCCTTACTCATCTCCAGAAATGTTTTATTTCTAAAACAACTTACTATGATAGGGAGACATCCATTTTGAGTCATTCCTTTACGGAAAGGGACAGTGTAAAAAGATAAAGATGATCACAACAAACTTCACTTAGAGATTGAAATTAGTAAACTTCTTTCAAACAACATTTTCCAATATCATTTTCAAAAATATAAATCACTGATGTTTGTACAATCTTTCAGAAGTTATTTCAGCGAAGAGATTTTTCCATGATCTATGTCTGAATGGCTCAGTGTATAAGCATGCATATGTTTCAAAACACACCAAACTGATCAATCAAATCAAAATCATAAAACAAAACAAAGGCAATAAAAAACAAAAGGAAATATTTACATAATATACAAAGATAGAAATTAGGCAAAGTATCTTTTCAGGGCTTGGCCATTTACCGGATAGGTATCAAGCTGCCCTTCAAGATTTTGTAAGCGAAAGGAACTAGGACCCAACTTTTCAGCAATCAAAAATGGCCCAAGCCACAAATTTTGAAATTTAGTGTGTTCACCCTTCCCTTCGTGTGGTTTGTCCCATTTTAAGA
>JZKD02S0708720.1:35866-54977 GCA_000966675.3 Picea glauca | reverse complement strand
GGTAAAACATCCTTGTGAATAATAGCAAATTGTTTTACAAAATCTGGGGAAAATATCCCAAAATCTCCTAACTAAGGAAACAAAATACAAGTAAAATCTGTAGATCATCTCCTAATTGCTCATGATATCTATTGCCAATTCGAATTTGCCTACAATAGAACACAAAGATAAAATTAGAAGGATGTTTTATTAGAAAAACAATAAAAAATTGACTTTACAGACTCAAGTACAGAATCATTTGATTCTGTAGCTAGTCAAAAATAACAAACAGGGATAGACATAATCAAATAGAATCAAATCCAAAACTAATTACTAATGATTCAACTATTCCTTAAATTAAAACCAAATAAAAAAGAATGCAATCGGGACAGGGAAATAATACTCTGTTTTTCCAATTGATATAAAATTGAATCAAATCTTAACAAGACTGTTTCATAAATGAAATCAATAGTAAACCAACCGTATGAAATACAAAAAATCATTATTGATTAGCATATCATTCAATCCATTGCCAATATAGAAAACTATCACAATTTCATACATAACTGTATCCATAGAATCCAGCGATAGACTTCGTTCGTTGAGTTTCAAACAGTTCACAGGTATAGTCATAATTATCATTGACCAATTATAACCATAACAACAGATTGATATCATTCAATTAGAAGCATGATATGTAAATAGCATCCTTTGTAATCGGATGAAATCAAACTCCATGAATATAAACTTAAAAGTCTTCATGTTTGATCATCACACAGTCAACAGACAGAGGCGTGATAAAATCGATAGTATTCATGAATTGGGCAATAATAAATACGAATCTTTACTGAGTTAATTATAGAAGTGAAATCGAAACCTTGAACAGAATCCAATTCGAACAATAATGAGAATCAAATAAGTTGTAGTTGGTTATGTATCAACAGAAAAGTATCCGATTTGGTTGAAAGACAAAGATGGCTAACCGATTCATCAATCATTTTTACCCATAACGAATTCAAATCATACCATTGACTGTATTCAAAAATTGAAATACTAAAAATAGTCTATTTTAAAAATATAACAACTTGTCTTATTATCAGGGCATCGAACTAAATTTGGACAATCATATTTATTCGATGATCCATTAAATTAAAACCAAATCCAATCGAATCTTAAACTATAACAAAAATGATTCATCAAAACCAAAATTATACACATCGAAGCATGCTTATGTAACAGAGCAGAGTGTAATATAAATGAGCGAAAATTATACCATCACAGATGTTGAGACCATGTCAATTTTGAATTGACAATTGTTGTAGCAGACTAGACATTTTTTAACAGGATCGAACCCATAGTTCGTTTCTTCTTGTCATTGGGTTGTTCTTTTGCATTCTGACCAGTGAGCTTTGCCACTTGGTTTTCCAAATCGTGAATTTTGGATTGCAATTTTGGGACATTCAAGTAGTATCTCTCTAACCACAACCCACATTGATCGCAAGGTGGAGCAATAGTTTGAACAAAAGGGGGCTTTGATGATTCCCCGAGGGTTTCAAGGGGTGGTTCAATACCTGGAAAATCAGGGTTATCCCATAGACAAGGATGTAAGTTCTTGACGAAATCATAAGGAGGTTTTCCACACAAACCATGGGAGTAAGGATACTCTTGGGCGAGAAATCGTTCGATGTCTGAATCAGAGTCTTCGCTGACCACGATAGGTTCTGATTTACCAGAGGGTTTGGGTTTATTCATCGCCATGCGAGAGATCAACCTTGCATTTTTCTTTCCTCTAGTATTAGCACTAGTCTTCGCTCTAGCCTTTTTGGTTGTAGGCTTAGCAACTTCGGTCTGTTTAGTCACAGCCATAGGCAAATTCAAAGGTGAGTCAGGTTTAGGTTTGGGTAGAAAAACACTATAAGGCACAGAGGTGGGCTTTCTCTCGATCACCATGGGCTTATCCACCTGTGGAGGATTCAATTCTTCAAAGCCATTACGGCTGAGAAAATCATGCCAAGAATCACGACGTAACCCTAATTCATAAAAAAAAATCATTTTAATCAACCCCACATGGAATAGGCTGGTGTCAGCCTGGCTACGCTTGTACCTTTTAGCCATTTTGAACAAACTTCGGTGCATATAGTGCGTCATACTAAGTTCAAAACCCATAAAAACCATTAATAAACGCAAGTGAAACAAGAAAATGAACTCGTACCTGCCTTCACAAGTAACGAATTGCTTGATAATCATCAAGAGATCATACCAGCGGAGTTTCAACATCTTTGCAGGCAAACCTCTGTCACATGAATTCACAGTGCGAGACTGAAATAACAATGTCCACAGGACATCATTTACCTTACAACTTTTGAACCATTTCTCCCTTGTAACAGGCAGGCTGGTTGCCGAGCTGAGAAATTGTTCAGTGATTTCAAGTTGGACATCTCCAACTTTGGCTCGGCAACCATCGAATGATAACGCAAATTGACGAGCCACAGTGAAGTTATAACCATCAAACTTATTTATGAAAGCGAGCCACCCGTGATTTTCCAGGTCGCTATCCACACCATCAAACATCAACAGTGCTTGGCATCTATTGGGCTCGACCCTTACGACAGGAGCCATGTCTTCTGTACATGGTAGGGTTTGAACTGAATGAAACAATGCACAGAGTCAAAAAAAATGATAGGGTTTGACAACTTCAGTGCTCGAAGAGACCGGAATTAACTGCATTCGTGCGAAGGTGGTGGGATTAACACTGCCATGCATTGTATTAATGATTGAGTACAGTGTTGTTATAATCATAATCGTTTAAACCATACGTATCGGCCAACAAATAGGTGAATCGTCATATCAACGTGCCAATCATCCAAATTAGAACCAACACCATATGTGATAATCATGCGCCAAGTGTTAAGTTTAATCCAAAACAATATCAAACACCAACCATCGATCCATTGTATCAATCAAACGTTTTTTAAACTAATGTCAATTAAATCATGCCAATACATAGTTTGAAACTATTGATCGTTCCATGTGATATTAATTCAAAACAATGTACCAAGCATCGATTTATGAAATTGAATATCCAAAAGATTTAATCAAAGCACCTTTGTGAAACTTAAACCATTGCCATACCTCAAATTGACCTTATAAATTTACCAATGCATTCGTTGCACATTAAATGTTTAAATTTAAAAGTTTTTAGAACATTGCAACCCAAAAAAATCTCATATAATCGATGAGTGAAAAGTCTATAACAATAAGGATGAAAGCATATAAGGCCAAAATCAATCACGACTTTTATAGAATCAAATGTAGCCAATAAATCTTCATGCTTGACAGCTTGATAATCAAACAGATCCAAATGCGCAATCAAGGTAAGAGTATGCTAAAGGACATAAAAAAATTTTGGCAGTCATGTGATAAACCAATGTTCAAGTGTCCTTTGGAAAAATCGATAAAAGAGGACGGCAGTGCAAACGATGAAAGAGATGTTTTCACACTTTCAGTTGTGAAAATCAAATTGAAACCAAATTGCAATTGTCGCAAAAAACTAAACAAATGTCTAGTAGCACAATGCGACGATGATTTGTCATTTAATGAGACAAGAGGTGTAGGAATCGTTTTTTTTAGAGTAATTTAAAAAAATGAATTGGCTGCCAACAAATTTCTCCTTGCTAAGGAATAGAACATGCAGAAGGAAACTGAAGAACTGGTGTAGAATATATCACTTCTCTAATTTGTTTCCTTTTTGTCTGTCTACCTTCCGTTTTTGGGATCTTATCAATGTGTTTATTATGTCATGCATTGCATTAAAATTTTAAAAAATATCAAATTTACAGGTGCAAAGTGATAACACAAATTAAAATATAGTCGACAGGTCACAATAGACTAGTAATAGAATTCAAGCGCACAAGAGAATTTCTCTAAGAAAGCCCCGTAAAGAAGTTTCTCCACTTTGCTAGTGAACCCTCCAATACATGAGATTTTAGTGAGAATCCAATTCCAAGAATTCTCCTCTAGAACATAAATGCAGCCTAGAATTGTCCTCTTAAAATACTCAAAACTTACTTTTTGCAAGTGCATCAGTTTTGAAATTTGAGTATTGGGGTGCATGTGAGGCGGGTGTATTACTTATAAATTTATATATATGCATATTTATATACAATGTTTAAATATTTTAGCCACGAGGATTGGCTCAATTGATAGATGATATTGTGCGAAAGTTCATGGAAGTCTTAGGATCAAATATCGTCGAGTCCCTTGGGGTTACAAACCAGTTTTGTCTGGTAGTTACTAGCATCCTCCATTAGAAAAAGGAGGAAAAGAGGGGGAATCTATAGGGGGATAGCAAGATAAAAAAGTCATCACTTGGAACTCCTAATGTAAAAGCAAGTAATGGATTATATTTCTCCATAGAAAAGAAAAGATGAAAAAAATGTAAATATCTGAGTATGTAAGTTTCCACATTTAGTCATAATGCTAGAAATTTTTCTCGATAAAAACTAAGTGCAAGGTTTTGAAACATCCAATGTTTTGAGTGGACACTCCACCCATCATTAGGGACAAAAGAAGCTATTATGTTGGAGAAGAGTGTTGAAGTTTGAATTTAAAGAGGAAAAGAGGTTAATAACTGTTGAAGAGAGGAAAGAGGATTATGTATAGTTGATGTGAGATAGCCATTGAGATTAGGTGTTAAAAGATTGATGAAAATAAATTGTTGAGATAGACTAGTAATGATAATAATAATAGGATTTCATTAAGGAAGAGGGAACACTTTAACAACTCTCGATGCAATCTTACAACTCTCAAGGCATTGGTGAGAATGGCATAGGCAGTTTGGGGATATTCTTCATTGGTCATTTGAGGAGTTCTTGGATGGGTCTATTGAAGGGGAATTTGATTTTATTCACCCAAATTGGTTGTAATATATCTATTTTATAGGTAGCGTGGAGAGCCATAGCCAAACTGGACACTACCCCTATTGTAAAATAATATAAATCTATCAATTTCTTCGTAAACAAGAGGACCTAATTGCTGAGAACTAGGCCTCTATCTTCTCATATATTAGTAGAATCCATGTTCAGGAAGATAATCATAATGTAGGGTCTATTTTTATCATGGAGTCTCTATTACAACATAAGAGGAAAACCAATGCTTTAAAGGAAGAGTGCATATGTTTCATTGAGTTCTATAAATATTTCAAGTTATAGTTCATATGGATTTTTTAGCATAATTAATTAGATAATTAATTGTCCTAATATGGTTTTAATTAAACAATGATTAGTATTAATAATATTATTTATTTATTAATTAATTGTTTATAACTTTTGATTGATTGATTAATTAAGTAATTGATTACATATCGCATTCAATGACATGGGTAATAAATTTAAGGGGCTTAATAACTTTAATTTAATCATTTTAAAACTTATGTATGACAGGTTAAGGATAAGATAATAAAGAAGGGGATAAGATAATAAAGGAGGGGATAAGGAATTAAAGGAGGAGATAAGGAAATTAGTGAAGGGGGAGGAGATTCGGTGAAGGGGGGATGATGATTATTTGAGGAACAGATCATTTGGAGGGAGGGGGAATTCGGTGGATATTTTCTGTGGGATATTGGTTGGTTTGAGCAGTTTGGGTTTTTGGGTTTTTGGTGAACCATTGTAGAGGGAACCGGGTTGTTTGGGGTTTTGGGCACGGGAGCCAAGATTCCTTTTGGTATCCTGGAGCTAGGGAGTCAGAAAAGATGCTCCTAGATGGCTGGGAGATAGTCGGTTTAGGCAGAGTTTGGTCAGTGCATCAGGTTGGGCAAGGTAGGAGGGAAAGGACAACCATATCAGTGGGAATTAGCATCAGAAGGAGGTATTTTATTTATGAATTTTCTTAGTTATTTTCATGTTGTAGATAAATTTTAAATTTTGTTGAATATTATATGCTTATATGAAGCTAAATGAATTATTTATGCACTGAAAGAAATTCTATGTTTGAAATTGAAATTCTATGTTTGAAATTTTATGTGTAGTTTTATGAATTTTATTAGGCTTGTTAATTTTTGGTCTCTACACATGGTATCAGAGCTTCAATTTGAAGCACTGGAGCCTTAAGGGCCTACCTACCTACCTACCCAACTTAGGAATGGAACTATACCCACCCAGAAATTAGATAAAGTTGGCAGGGTCCCTGAAACCCTTAATTAGATAAATCTGGTCCAAGCTCCAGCTCTAGCTCCACCTAACCTGCAAGCCAATCCATCATCTATTATAAAATAATGTAAAACATATATATATATAAAATAAGGTGTAGGGAAAATAGATTAAAGGTAGTAATAATACAAACCCTTTGAACTAAACCATATATGTTCATTCACCACACATACTTGTAGAGATTTATAGGATCGATGAAGTTGGAGCAAGCCATCTAAGTGAGAGCGAGGACCTGCCTGGGAGCACCAGATATTGATGAGGCAGGTGTTCATTCCTACCTATAGTATTCATTTGCTGGAACCAGGCTCCGAGTACATCCAAAGAACGCTCCCTTTGGCAGACCTGGTACGAGTTCAAAGATAGAGATAAATGTTCATTTTGAATTGTTATGGTAGGTTAAAAGGTGTTCTAGTTAATCTAGATAGGTTCAAATACACTTGGAAAAATTAGGTATGAAATTTGATTGTATTGGGGGAAACTGGCCAATCTCAATATCAGTGATCACCAACCATTCACATTATCTAATCCGGTCCAGTCACATATTTGTTTGGGTTTTTTTTTTTCTTTTCTTGCAAACCTTCCTCCATGATAGAACACGCACAAAAGGTGTTGGAGCAAGCCGATGTGGGGCTTGGAATTTCTTTATGTCCGGTCCCAGCCTTCGTTTTCATGAATATTGAATAGGAATAGGAGCAATGGAAGATAAGAATGAAAATTAGCTAACAAAAAAATCTCAGCCTAGGCCCAAAAAAAAAAATAAAAAAATTTGAATGGCAACTAAAGATTTTGAGAAATCTATGCAAATGGATTTTCATGGACGTATACTAAATGAAATTTTCAAATCTTTCTTATAGAAGAAGAAACTAGAGATAAAAACATATGGCGGTCTCGATCTGGATGTGGTACTAATTGTTTTTTTTTTTTGCGGTCTCAAATCGCTTCATTAAATTTAGTGGAACAATCTAACATGCAATCAACAAAGAACAAGTTTGCATTGGTATATCCTGTTTATTTTGATTCGTTGGGTGGAAGAACTAATAATTACAAATATTTTTTTTGTAATTTTAGAATGATCGTAAACAAAACCAACCTAAGAATGATTGTTGGTGGCCGTAGTCTCCAATAAAAACTACCACAAAAACCACTACTTCAGAACCTCCTGTGAGCATTGCACCTGTCAAAATAAATGGGAAGTGAAAAAAGATAGCAGAAAACAAAGTAGTTAAAAAAAAGGAAACCCTAAATCAAAGGGACCGACTGGTGGAGGAAGAGAAAATTGGACAGGGTGGGCGTAAGCCCCGTTTTGTGGTCGATCGATTCGATAAGGTGCATTACTGTAATCATGGCCAACTGCTTCACTAAGCATCATCTGGATGGTAAGGCTCCACACATGTCTCAGCCCCGCCAACCCTCTGGCCGCATATTTCCTTGTTCACCATCTTCGAGCTGTCAGCATCCAACTTTTGTGCAAAGCAACAATACCTTCCTACGACCAGTAGATATGAGTCCATCGAACCGTCTTCCAAACTGGAAAGAGAAAAAAAATAATAGAAGTGAGAGAGGAGGACCTGCATCTAAAGAGACCATGATTTACATGTACTTTAATAATCAACTCGCTCACTGAATGTGAGCCAACCTCAAATTTTTTTTCCATTTTCCACAAAAAAAAAAAGAAATAAGAAAAAACAATTTCCACAAAAAAAAGGAATAAGAGAAATTGTGGCCAAAATATTCATAGGTCTAAGATTGTATGGGAATTACAAGCTTCCCAAGATCTGTGATAACAATAAAGTGCTCTAGACAAAATATCCCATACAGATTACATCTATATCTCATGTTGCTCCTGCAGAGGTAAAGAACTGTTTCCAACCAACAAGGATACTAGTAAAGCATGTAAAACTAAAACTTTTGATACATTTAGTTTTAGAGATCCAACAACCGCATAAAATAGCTAACATTGCAAAGAAACTAGGCAAAAAACAAAAACCCACACAGCATAAAGCAAATAAGTATAATTATTCATAATTCATGTCATCCAAAACAACTCAACATTTCAACAGTGAAACCCTAACAAACAAAATTGAAAACAACAATACTTTATACTTTAAATATTAAGATGAACATTGGTATAAATATCCTTAACATGTTGAAACGATCGCCTCAACTTATTTAATTTTTCACAAAAGATGCAAGTTCTTAAATATATTTCATCAAATAGATAATCATAAATCTTTATTTTTCATGGCTTTACAATGCCTTGTAAAATTGCATTATCTTGAAACCCTAGATAGTCCTTCCTTTGCAGCTCCATCTTGACCAAGCATACAGAGTGCAAATAACCCACAAATGTTTATTGAAAAAATAATAATAATAACCCACAACTGTTTATTGAAAAATAAAATGACAAGGATTTCAACTAATCTAAGATGCTTAGGTCTCTACAAACCCTAAAAATGGAAACCTGAAACAAAACAAAAAAAAAAAAACACAGAAAGAAAAATATTTTGTGACTCACAAAATCGAGAACCAGCACAAAGCCACGATAGAGGAGCCACGTGCTCCACACACATAAAAAATAACAACAAAACCAAAAAAAAATAAACAAAAATAAAACCCAAGCACCTGCACCAAACACACAATACCAGCCAACACCTACACCAACATCAGCGCCAAGAGCAAAGGGAGAGAGCAGAATGGAGAGGTGACAGTGAGGGAGTGAAGGGTTGAGGAGTTTAGGGTTTGTTAGGGGGCGTGTAGGTTTTTAGGGTTATGGGATGAGGGTCGGGGAGGAGAGGGCATGTGGGCCTCATGCGAGGACCCACTGCCCATGCTAAAAAGAAAAAAATGTTTTTTTTTTATTATTTTCTTATTACACGCTAAAATTTAAATTTAAAGATAAAGAAAAAAATAAAAATAAGTAAAGTAAGAATATAATATATATATATATAAGGAGGATTTAAGATATTTTTAAATGAATAATTTCATTTTTTTAACTTTAAATTTAAGTACCATTTCAAAAAAAAAGAGGCATTGGTAATAGTATTAATTAATTAGTAACTAATTAACTAGTGGTTTGATTGATTAACTAATTAAGTGTGTAATTAACATTAATATAATTATTAATATTTAATAACTAACATAACATTATGTTACTAATAAATTTTATTTATTGATTAAAAATTTTAGAGGTCCATGGGTTTTGAACCCATGACCACCACCAAGTCCAAGCGCTTTGGGGAATGACCAAACACCAACGTGCCACACATAGAGCTTAAAGGTTAATTGTATTTATAATAGAGTTATTCATATTTATAAAGGTTAAAGGTCCTTGTAGAGTAGTGGGAGTTTGACGCATGTTGTGGGGAATAGTTAGGGTATAATAGGACGTATGATAGGAAGCACTACATACAGGATTTGATACACTATGGCGACTATGGTACAGTGATAGCGTAGCTACCAGACAAGGGAGTCAATAGTTTTCTTAGGCGAAGAAATAAAGCTTAGACACTTGATACCTAACCCAGCCAATCCCCTAAAGAGAGTAATGTCTGTTTATAGACAAGTAAAGAAAAACTTACGCCTAACCCTGTTTCTAGTTTAAGTAGCGCAAATTTGAAACGTCCTTGAACTCACCCTGACAACTCTGGTTGATGCAGGTTAAATAATATAGGATGGTTAGGACTCAAGGGAATCGAGGCAGGGGAGCATCGTTGCAGACATCTCCAACACCGCCAGTGTCGCCACCACCATTGCCCGAACTAGCTCTCATACTGCGCTCATTGGAGGCCATAAATGAGACTTTAAAGGGGCGACAACCAATAGGGAACGAAGTGGAACCCCCACCATCTGGAACGGGTAATCCATAAGCGTCAAGCGATTTAGGGAGAGGAACTCCACCTGAAGACATCACTTGAGAATTGCAGAAGATCAAACTTCCAGAGTTTGTCGGGGGTTGCGCCAGTGAATGCGCGGAAGCATGGTTTGAAGGCATGACAAGGTGTTTTTCCTTAAGGTACTATGCGTCCAACTCAAAGGCGAAGATAACAATTTTTCAGTTAAGAGAAAATGCCTTGAACTGGTGGGGCAACCTGGAAAGACTACTGCATCTTACCCCAGACACCGTATCTTGGGAACTTTTTTAGGAGAGGTTCCAAAGGAAATATCTGCCAGCCTACTATGAGGAACAACAGCTAGGAGCATTTCATGTCTTAGTACAAGAAAATAGGACCATAGAAGAGTATGAGATCAGGTTTATGGAAATGGTCAAATATGTTTCATACATGGATAATGACCAACAACAGGCAGAACGCTTTGTTTATGGGCTAAACCCTAAGATCAGAGCTATGGTGCAGATGTGGAAACCATCTTCAATAGCAGAAGCAGTGGAAAATGTGCGCTATGTGGAGGAACACATGAACTTGAATGCAGGTATGAGGTCGACCTTTCCGCATCGTCTTGGATTCGTCGGGAAGGCCCCTAGGACATTTTCTAGGAGAGGGGGATCAAGGCCACCTCCATATGGTAACAAATTCGCACCAAGGATAGTAGCCGTAGGGATTTCAATGGCAGCGAGTGTAACATCTCGTTCATCACCAACGACGCAGACAAGTCCACGACCATCTTAGGGAACAACTAGTAGGGGCAGGGGTTCCAGGGGAAGGAACTCATTTCAAAGATAGTCACATAACAGTGTGTAGGTTCAATCCCATGTTACCTATTGGGGATGTGGAGGACCCTAATACCAGTGTGACTTCCCAGAGTTACAATCAAGATTCATGCATAGAGAAGGAAAGGCCTCGATGGGAAGAGCAAGTAGAGACCACCAGATTTACATAGTGGTTAATAATCGCCAGGCCGATCATCAATCCATGGTGGTGGAGTCATCAGGTACTCTAAATCATATCAATGTTAAGATTTTATTTGATTCTGGTGTGATAGATAGTTTCATTTCACCTTCAGCATTAGAAAAGAGTGGGTTGGCAGCCTACGCACATGATGACTTTAAACAAGTCGAGATGGCTTCAGGGGAAAAACAGATGGTAGGACCTAGCAGTGATAATTGTATAATAGACCTAGGAGTGTGTACTACCAGGTTGAAGGTATGCGTCACTACTCTCGGGGCGTACGACCTAATCATTGGAATGGATTGGTTAGTAGCTCATCGACCTTTGGTAGATTGTTTCAAAAAAAGGTTGCTCTGTGTAGACGACAAAGGAAGGCCAGTAGAGATCCAGGGTGTACAAAGAAAGGTGCCATTACTCTTTATATCAACTATGAAGGTTAAGCGATGCTTGAGTCAAGGGTGTCGACTATATGTAGTGGAAGAAGTGAGTCAAAGGAAGGGACCTTCATTAGATCAGTACCTGGTATTGTCAGAATTTAAGGATGTTTTTCCAAATGAGTTACCAGGGTTACCCTTTGAGAGGGAGCTTGATTTTACTATTGAGCTAAAACTTGGTGTAGAACCAATTTCCAAAACTCTATATCAGATGACAGTACTGGAACTTTGTGAGTTGCAAATGCAGTTGAAAGAGTTACTAGACTTTGGGATAATAAGGCCCAGTGTCTCACCTTGGGGTACACCGGTAATTTTTGTAAAGAAGAAGGATGGATCCTTACGACTGTGTATAGACTACAGGCACTTGAATCGTGCTACGATGAAAAATAGGTACCCAATGATGCGAATAGATGACCTCTTTGATCAGATGAAAGGAGCAGTGGTATTCACAAATATTGATTTGTGATCAGGGTATCACCAGTTAAGGATTAAGGAAGGCGATATCCCAAAAACTACCTTTTGAACTCGGTTTGGACATTACAAGTTTGTCATAGTGCCTTTTGGATTAACCAATGCACTAGCAATATTCATGAGCCTCATGAATGATGTATTCTGGAAGTACTTAGACTATTTTGTACAAGTCTTTCTAGATGACATCCTCATCTATTCCAAGAATGAAAGAGAACATGAGGAACACTTACGAGTAGTGTTGTCTTGCCTTAGGGAGAAAAAATTGTATGGGAAGTTGTCAAAGTGTTCCTTCTTCCAGAAAGAGATCCAATATTTAGGTCATATCATTTTCAACGAAGGAATCTCTGTTGACCCAGAAAAGGTAAAGGCCATTATGGAGTGGCCAGTGCCAAAAAATGCCCATGAGGTGAGAAGCTTCATGGGGCTAGTAGGCTATTATCGGAGATTTGTGGAGGGATTCTCCAAAATAGAGAAATCCATCACCACCTTGTAGCGCAAGGGGGTCAAGTATGAATGGACTAAAGAATGTGATAGTGCATTCATTGAGCTTAAGAGATTACTAACTAGTGCGCCAATTCTACGAGTTCCAGATATGGAAAAGGACTTCACAGTCTGCACGGATGCCTCTAAGAAAGGGTCGGGGGCCATGCTAATGCAGGATGGAGGAGAAATAGCTTATGCATCAAGGAAGCTGAAGAAACATGAAGAGCTTTACGCTACTGATGATTTAGAATTGGCAGCTGTAATGCTAGCTTTGAAACTTTGGAGACACTATCTTGTGGGGCGAAACTTTGAGCTTAAAATGGACCATCAAAGTTTAAAACATCTCTTCACTCAAAGAGATCTGAATGCCAGGCAAAGGTGATGGAGTGAGTTTATGAGTGAGTACAATTTTAGTATTTCGTACATCAAAGGGAAGGATACTGTGGTCGCAGATGCCTTGAGCAGGAGACCATGTGTCTTCTCTTTAATACCCTTAAAAGTCAATCTGAGGGAACATGTGTTGATGCAACTCCAAGGAGACAGTTGGTATTTAGAGGTTACTTCAAACCTCCAGAGCGAGAGGTAGTTAGATCCAAAGTATGAAGGATATATTCTAGAAGCAGATGGACTATTGAGATATTGAGGAAGGATGTACATACCTAAAGATGGGGATATTCGAAGCATCATACTAAAGGAAGCCCATAGAGAAATTTATTGTGTGCATCTAGGTGTGAAGAATATGTATGCAGACATGAAGAAGTTCTTCTTTTGGGTAGGCATGAAGCACGATGTAGTCCATTTCATCGCCAAATGCATAGAGTGTCAACAAGTGAAAGCTGACCACCATCACCCGGAAGGCCTCCTACAGCCACATGATGTTCCTATGTCCAAGTGGGAAGTCATTTCTATGGATTTGTTGTGGGGTTGCCGCTCACATCTCATAGACACAATTCCATTCTTGTGATAGTGGATAAGTTAACCAAGAGTGCTCATTTCATTCCGGTAAGAGACACTTACGATGTCACTGATATGGAGCATGTGTTTGTAAATGAGGTTATCCATTTGCATGGGATACCTAAGAAGATCATTTCAGATAGGGACTCCAGATTCACTTCTAGGTTTTGGACAAGTTTGTAGTCAACATTGGGGACTCAATTGAACTTAAGCACAACTTATCATCCTAAAATAGATGGGAAAACTGAGAGAGTAAATCAAGTCATGGAATACATTCTTAGGATGTATGTCATGGATAATCAAACCCATTGGGAGAAGTACCTACCTTTGGTAGAGTTTGCCTACAATAACAGTTTTCATAGCTCCATCGGAATGCCACCCTATGAAGATCTGTATGGAAGGCCATGCAGAATGCCATTGAGTTGGGATAGATTAGAAGACCAAGTAACAACTGGGATACAATTTATTCAAGAGATGGAGGAACAGGTGATTCAAATTAGACAGAGACTGAAGGAAGCACAGGATAGACACAAAAGTTATGCGGATGCACACAGGACCGACCGAAGTTATGAGGTGGGAGACCAAGTTTTCATTTGTATCGGGCATAATAAGAGTACCATATGGTTCGGAAAGGGGACAAAGTTGTCACCTCAATTTATAGGACCATTTAGAATCCAAGAGAAAATTGGACTCGTTGCCTATCGTCTCGTACTTCCACCCCACTTTCATAAAACTCATAATGTTTTTCATGTACTTGTTTTACGTCACTATGTTGCTGATGAATCACATAAACTAAATTGGAAGGAATTGCAGGTATCGAACGTGGGAACCCTCATGGTATAACCGTTATGCATATTGGACCGTAGAGTCCGACAACTCAGGAACCATCTGGTAGACCAAGTTAAGGTCCAATGGGACAAGTATAGTCTAGGATCTTCTACTTGGGAAGACGTCGAGACACTATAACGAGACTATCCCTCAATTTTTTGACCACCTCGAGAATATGTTTATCGAAGGTTGGGTGTATGTAACACCACCTTTTGACTTAGATAGCCAGGATTACCTGAGGCCTATATACTTTATTTTCTATTCACAGTGAAACTATTAAATGATACACTTAAACTTTTAAGACGTATGGACTTTTATGAATGATTAAATGTTATTGATGATGATGGATATAATGCGATCTACTATGTGAATGTAAATTTTATGAATGATTAAATGTTATTGATGATGATGTATATGATGCGACATATTGTGTGAATGTGAATCCTATGAAGGTTTAAATGCTATTAGAATGATGTTGGATATGATGCAATCTATTTGGTAAATGATAATTTTATGAATGGGTGTCGAAATGGAATTATGGAATATTATGAGATCTATTTCTAACTTGAAAACTTTGATGTTAAGTTGTTGGTACATGGATGCCGAATTGAAATGATGATTGTATGCAATTACATGATGATAATGCATAGAAACGTATGAGTTTGTGTACAGACTAATCTGCAGTTTATGGCTATGATATAGCCAAGGGATAATGATGATGAAAGTGGATGTCATGACCACTAGCCGAGAAAAATTATGGTACGAATATTTGTATGTGAAATTATATTGGTTTGGGTTCATTGTTATGATATGTGGACCAGTGCAGGATTTCAGGTGATGAGACTGCTCAAACCCGAATAAACGATGACAAAACTCCCAACAAAATGGTGCCACTGTATATTCCATTGTAGGGTGTGAACCCTATTTATGATTAGGAGGGGTGGAGACATTTACCACTGTGTATCCTCTGTGTTAGATGTCAAAATTGCTAAGTGTTGCATTGTCCCTGTCAATCGTCGTAAGTGTCGCATCTTCCCTACAACTTTCGCAAGTATCGCAAGTTGGTCACTAGTGTCGCAAACGATGTTCATACATGATGCCATGATAATGACACTAAGGAGGCACTTATAAAACCTCACATGACTTATTTGAAGGAGGAGAACTGGTTTACTGGAATCAAATAACTCTTGACACCTAAAAGAGACCCTGAAACACTGGTTTGGAGGGGGAACGCTCCCCTATCTCAGCTGCAGAAGTGTTGGCGCTCCCCTATCATGCTTTAGGGAGCATTATAACGCCCCTCAGGCCCTTCTGGAGGAGCGCTCCTCATCTTGAGAGCATTGGCGCTTCCCAAAGGCTTACCAGGGAGCGCTACAATGCTCTGATGCCCTTTCTGAGGGAGCGCTCCCTATTATGGGAAAGTTGTTAGCCCGTTGAGGAGAATAAGGGGAGGATCATTTGAGATTAGGAGGTAGTTGTGCTCGAATTCTTGGTTTCATCAAAAGATCCCTAATCTAAAGAGAAGTTTCCCAACTGGTTCTAAACATAACTCAAGAGGTTAGGCCCCTCCCAACCTATATAAACATGTTCTATGATGGTGAAAGGGTGAGGAAGAATTGAACATATGAAACTTATGATCTTGGAGGAAACTGACAGTCAGCCAAAGGAGAGTAATCAGTGAAGCTGTTGTTATCCAAGTTGTGGATCTTTCAGGCAAGGGTTAGACGAAGAGGACTTAACGAAGTTGTCGCATTCGCAACTATGATTGTAAGTACTGTTGTCGTTATTCTCATTAATATGACACGCTTGGCCTGTTTCTTTCTAGTTTGTGTCTGATATTACATGAACTTGTCATTTATTGATAGATCTATTTTCAAGCTAATGTCAATAGAGTAGGAAGTGGTCGTATCTTGTTTTGTCCACAGACCTCGGCGAGAAGCAAAAGGATTGGAGCGCAACTCGGAGCATGCAGGGACAAACGTCGATTAAAAGGTACATATGTTATCCTCCCTTCTCATGCATTAGTTTAGACAGATTTGAAAGGAAGTCAGTGTCCACGTTAAGAATTTTTCTGTCTAGGGTTAAGGTCAAGCCTTAGAGGTGATCTACCTATCCGCAGGGAGATTTTCCTACAACAAAAACTGGCGACTCCACTGGGGAGATAGCCTCGAATAGAAACCTCTTGTTTGGATTTTTCTCCTCATTGACCTTGTTTTGTCCCTTGATTGTTTCAGAATTGGTCCACCCCTTTTTGATTAGTTTCATGAGCTTATTGTCTCCTTACCTTGTCACATTCGGCATACTTGTCAAGCTCAGATCTCAATTTTTGAATTTTTTTAACATTTCTGAGACTTTTAGACCCTGGCACCTCTGTCCTAGTGTTAACAGAGTGCCAACACCCCTAATAGCCTTACACAGAGTGCTATAATGCTCTTTGCCTATGGCAACAGAGCGCCTGCCCCCTTTTGGCCAAAAAACCCTCCACAATTGCATTTTTTCAGGGTTTTCCTCTGTGGCTCTTTTGCTGAGTGACCTAGTGAGTCAATTTTTCTTCCTTTTTAGCCTTGAAATCTATCTTTTTGAAGAATAAATACCTTGTTGATCAGATCTTGTAACCTTCTTCACCATTTTTCATTGATTTTTTCTGTTGATTAAAGCTTGGAACCTATGCATTTCTTTTCTCTTCTCTTCAATTGAGCAAAAACCCTGGTGAAGGTCATCAAAGGTCTACAGACCTCTGTATCTTGTTTTCAGTCGAGGTCATTGTTCTTCAAATCTCGCATTTGGGTGTGAATTTTTCTTTTTATTTGATTGTTTCTTTTCGTTCATTTTTCGTTTTGATTGCTACGAAGGGTGCATTGTTTGTGTGACTTTTTCTTATGCTAGTTTGGTTTTCATTCGTACCAAGAAGATAATTAGCAAAGATAAGCATTGTGTTGTATTGATCATCATCCATACGCAAACAATTAAAGATATATTCATGATTGATTGAGCATATTAGAAGGCATTTAGAAGTTTTTGCATTACATTAGGATTTGATTGAGAAAAGAATGGTTTGAGAGCATTCCGTAGTTGTGCTTGTTAGTGAAAGAACTCTCTCTTTCTCCCTTAATTAGGTGTTCATCGAAAATAAATGAGTGTTTATCATGTTCGATGCATTCTTTAGTTCTGAGTCATAATGCCATTTGTTTCACTTCCATGCACCCCTTTGCGTAAAGAACAACCATAAAAATCAACGCTAATTAAAATTTATCTAGAACCTTTTCTTTGCTAGGATCCTCCACCAACAGTAGAATAGGTGTAGTACTTTGGATTAGGCTGTGAGCATAACTCTCCAAAGTTGTCAAAACAAACATTAGTATCCTGAGTTAGGGAGAGTAAATCCAGTTATCGTATAAGTCTGCCTGGGATCCCCCTCTCACACAGGGGTTACGCACGAGGTTGCATTTGGGTAAGCTACGAGGACTAAGCCTCCATGGTTTAACTGATTGTGGTGGTCGGATCGTATTATGGGGATCACTTTGAGGTAAATCCACAATTACTACGTGGAAGATTCTTAGCTGGTTTCAGGCTTGATACCCTGCCCGTACGTTCAGATCGAACTGTCGACTGTTCCCGCCCAGGGGCTGACTGCGAATTGGTAACCTTAGTGGCCATAATCCTTAGGTTCTTACACAACGTGACGGTGACGGGAAGTCTCACTATACCTGGAGCAGACATTGGTCAAACTCACTCGGGCTCCTTGGAGGGTAAATCCACAATTACTGCGTGGAAGCTTGCACCAAGGCGTAAGTCCGTTAAGCAGTTCGCCATTGTAACTGTTCCACCCTATCCCCACCCCTTCTAGACTTGATCACGTGACGTTGGATTTCATCACCAACTAGTACGGTCATCAAAAGAAGGTCTTGTTTGCTTGGTTGTGATTATTAGATTTTTTAGCGTGTGTTGTTTCTTCTTTCTAGTTGGCCATAGATTTCTTTCGTCGACTCTTTTCTTCCACCAACATCAACCCTCCACGACGCTCGCGGAGGCTACAGGGACTTCCTCCAGAAAATATGGAAGGAGACACCCCTTTAACCCCTCATTCTACGGAGCAATCTTCTCAATAGAGCGAGGTTCAAAACACTACAACTTCTCAGGAAGAAGTTCCCATCCCTTTGGAGAATTTTAGAATTGTCTCGGAATCCCCGGAAGCTTATCACATTCTAGAGGGATATGAACGACAGATCCTCCACCTAAATTCTGCTGGATAATTTGTTGTCATAAACCCTTCTGACGCTCCGGCCGGGTCTCCTCAAAACCCTTTACCCAATGACCCTTTTTGGACTGAGAATATTGTTTGGAGTCCACCACGCTTGGTGCGAGATCTTTATGGAATGGGTGAAGGCATCGACATACCTTTCTCCTACACTGTACCGCCAAATCACTTCACTGGTACTACCACTTTAACAGCCACACCAACCGTTGCTCCGAGCACACCACCCGTTGGCCCGAACGTAACATCCGTTGACCCGAGACCTACTATTCCCCTCCAGACAGCCCATTCGACAATGGCCCCGCACATTCCGACCATCCCCACCAGTAATGTGGTAGTTAATCAAGCTCTGATTGGCACACCTGTAACACCAAGACCAAATCTCCCTTTTGGATTTAGGGCACTGAACGCATCTGCCACTACCACTGCCCAAACCGCTACTCAAATTGTACCAGGAAGTTCCATACCTATCCAACAACCCGGAGGGACTGTCCTTGGTGGTTCTAACCCAATCGACAACACTAGTCAATCTTTTACGTCTAGCCCTCAAATCCCGGGAACTCTACCTCAAACTGGGGGGCATCCTCCCACCGGAGGACAAATTCCATTCGGGGGGCACCCTCATGCTGGGGGGAAACCTCAAGTCGGAGTCCACCA
>JZKD02S0708719.1:954363-970357 GCA_000966675.3 Picea glauca | reverse complement strand
AGATGAGTATGTCATCCAAATATACCACCAAAAAAGGGTCGGTGAAGGGTCTCAATACATCATCCATCAACCTCATGAAAGTTGTTGGTGCATTTTTTAGACCAAAGGGCATGACCATCCATTCGAAGAGACCTTCTTTAGATTTGAAAGTTGTCTTCCATACATTAGTTGGTTCGATGAAAACCTGGTGGTAGCCATACTTTAGGTAATCTTGCTGAAGAACTTTCCCCCCTTGAGTTGGTCAAGAAGGTAATCAATTCAGGGAATTGGGTACCGGTTCCTGACTATGATTTTGGTTAATGATTTGTATTCAATGCAGAGCCTCCAGGTCCTGTCTTTCTTTTGCACTAGTACAATCAGGATTCCACAAGTGGAGGAGATGGGTTTGATGTGCCCCTTTTGAAGCAGCTCTTGGATCTGATGCTTTATTTCATCATTTTCCATTAGCGAGTGATGATAAAATTGTCCATTAGGCATAGGTACACTGAGGGTTATATCAATTGGATTCTTGACTTGGCAGTGTGTCGGTACCCTGGTGGGTGAGGATAATATGTCTCTGTACTCTTCCACGATTCTGTCTAATTTCTTTTGTTGCAAAGAGAGGATATTTTTATAGTTCATGGGTATGGAGATGACCTTCTACTTACTGTGAGCATGGATCACAAAGAATATGAATTTCCCAATCTATGAAATGACCTTACTGCATTTCTTAGCAGTGATTAAAGAAATAGTGGTAGGTGGCGCTACCTCTAGTATCCTGTACAATTGTCTACCCAAAGTAATAATAACATTGCGGGGTCTAGACTCATACACAACATGTCGCTTCCACAAATATGGTTGTCCTAAAAGAACATTAAAAACTTCAAGGGGAGCAATATCACACAATGTAACATCCCTGGCCACCCAGGCTAGGCCATGCTACTCTAGAAAATGCTTTCATTCTTTACTCAACATACTTTAACATACCCAACATCCAACTGAGCTATGCCACATAAATATTTTGAACTGCATGCAATTAAAACATATACACATAGAATTATTATAGATCTTTATATATAAAACGTAAATAGACAAATACATTCTGTAAATGCATGGATTCATATTGAAATAATATTAAACATATACATGCAACATATACATGAAATACCCATAAATATAAATATTGTTATAAACCACAAATAGTATAAACCTATAAAAAATAAACACATAAATAATAATGCATCATGTAAATCATCACACAATTGACACTTATCTTGGTAAAAATATCACCAACTATGTGCAGACATTCCACGAACCTCCTAGCCTTAGAACACATTGCTCATCACTCTCAGCAGTGGGTCACCCCCGAGCTGAGACTAAACTTGACCCAGGTAATGGGATTCCTAACCAAGCTAATGGATCATAGACAACAGGAAAGACTCTGTCACAGGTGACAACTCAAACTAACATCCTACAGTCCATCATTCCCCACATGTCTGTCCCACCCTAGGAAGTATGCCCATTCTCTGCTCAACATTCCTTCGACTACTTCACTTCTTTTCTCGGCTTTAGCAACAGGTTGGATAGGAAGTCTCAGAGCCCTGTAGCTACAGTTTAGCACCTTCAAGAAATCAATTCCCAACAATTCGCTCACCCAGAGAGAAATTTCTCACGGGCCTGACAACTTGCCTCTTCAGTATCCCACGGGCTAGACAACCCTCTTATTCAGTCCAAATCCCAATATAACTAGGTACACAAACATGTATGGGTATAGATATAGGTTCGAGTATAGTGACAGGAAGGTATAGAGGCCAACTGACTGAGTAAGTGAATGATCATGGAATGATTGAGTGGATGATTGAATGATGGGAAAATGAACTAAGTCCAAACTGTATGTATGCATGTTCCCAACTTGACACTTGTCATGTTGGGAGCTACTTTGGCCTACTTGTCCCCAACCTAAGAACTTAGGATAAAATAATTATCCATACTTTATACTTAAGAAATATTTATATAATATTCCTTTTTGGCTTAAGATCCCTATCTTAGCCTCTTTTCCTTAACTTTTAGCCATCCCTTTCCCTAAATAGCGGCATTTAGTCCCTCATACTCCTTTATTGTGGTCGGTCTATGCACAACGATGCATTTTATATTAATTGTGAGACATATACCAAAAATAGGCTCACTGGCATTTAGCATCTAGGTTCCTTGGCCTAATACAAAACATAAGCCTCCTAGATTATAATAACTGACTCACCAGCCTATAAAACAAAACATATACACAAAGGGTCCCTGTCCTCAAAATCACGCACACTTAAGTTGTTGCGCATGATATCCTAGAATGTGCACACTTCATCATTTTACTACGTAGTGCATGCACACACTATACCATGGAAGGTGCATACAAAAATGATGTCAAAACACTCACCATCTTATGTACATTTGTATTTACATTTACAATTCTGTTCGGTTTAGGGGTATTACACACAATACCTCATCTTTGAAGGGCTTGATGTCATAGGGAAGAAGACATTGTTGGTTGATGTGAAGATATATTCCTTGGCGAAGCCAACCGATGTTGTAGGGTTGTGGGTGTAGTGTCATCAATAGGTCCAACTGCTTGAAGACGACTTTGGTGGTAACAACAATGGCACTGGGTTCAACATCGATAATCCACTTCCCTCCTTCTGGATTTTATTTGGAGTCAGAATCTACCTCTGACTCTAAATCTTTCATCTTGCCCACTAGTGACTAATTGAAGGAACATTCTTCGATGTTGTTCCAAAGGATTTTATGGTATTCATACCACTTTCCTATGTCCTTCTTCGAATTCTCATTACCATTTTTATGTTGCGGCTTGGACTGGTTTTTTTGAGAGTGACCATGTTTTCTCTGCCGCTTGTTTTCTGGGTTGGGGTCACCTTTGCCCTGCTTCAACTGTGAGGAGTTTGCAAATCCAAACTCTCTCCTCTTCTGCTTAAATTATTGCTCGATATTGACAACATATCTATAATCCGTACCCAATTATGTGATGTTCAGAATCTCCATTTCTATTTGAATGTGTCTATGCAGAAAAGAACGGTATTCGAGCACTATATATCATTCAGATTATTTGATACCCAATTTGGTGTGCACGGTATGGAAAATATTGATGAAATCTGGTACTGTATAATCCCTTTCCTAGTGCAGGGTGGTCCATCTTGTGTATTGTTCATCATAGCTTCCAACAGGGTAGTATTGTTATTTAATGGCATCCCTAAAAGAATCCCATGTGGGGGCGACCACAAATATTTCATATTCCTCTATGGACCTTTGCTTAGAGTAAGTATCCCACCAGTCCTTAACATGGGGGATGACCTTTAGGAGTGAAAAAGTAACATTTCCCCTAGAATATTCATCCATTTATCTATATCATATGCATCTATGAATCCTTCAAATATTGGAATATCAAAATTTACTTATACCTTGAAGGGGGTTGTATGACCGCTTGAAGAAGATGTGTCTCCTGTGGGTAGTCCTTGAAGGATTTGTGCAAAGTTATCAATCATTTCGTTCCTTTGTTGCGCAAGGGCTTCCTCGAGCAACAATTTAAAATGATCTCCTACTCTATCATATTTCTTCTTGTCCCCCATGAGTTGTGGTTGGGCTTGGCATGGTCGATCATGAAAAGGCTCGAATGATTCAAGTCCCAACTTCTTTACCAAGATCTTGTCGAGGACATGCACGAAGAAAAATAAATGAAGAGTAGACCACTTAAATACCACTGATCTAGATTTATGAGCGAAACAAAATAAATAAAAAACTAAATACAATAACATAGAGGTACGAGTAACAACAACAAATATCTAGTGAATAATAACTTCTATTGAATAAATGAAATAAGCTAAAATTGTAAAACTGCAGAATTGAAAACAACTTTCTCAAATGGTGGTAGCTATCTCTGAGAAGAGATGTGGCTACTATGTGCATCCGTCTGAGAATAACGATTACAATGAGGCTCTAGAGGCATTTTTAACATTACTCATGAATTCCAAAACCCTAGACATCCAAAAACCTAACCCTAGGAGATGAAACACCAAAAGTTATGTGGGCCCTGATGGGTAATTTGGTACCTCAACTTCCTGGGGTCACAACTTTTGCATATGAACCCCATTTTAAGTGTTTGATATCCCATTGGAAAGGTATTTTCTAGAACTACTGATTATGCCATAAAATTGTAACTATGTCTACACTTTGCCTGTGGCAAGCCAAAAAAACACTATTTAGGGCCCTAAAATGGCCCTGGAAGTACAAAAAGATGTACTAACATGAAAAACTCCTAAATATGCCAGTTGGATTAGGTGGAAAGCCAAGAATATCCACTTAGAATTTCTGTAGGTCTTCAGACAACCCCGAAAGTGTAGAACCCAAAATTACAAATAATTACAGAAGAATGTATTGAACTAAAACTATCAAAAGGAGCCAATTGGAATAGGTGGATGGCCATCAATATCCACCTTGATCAACCAAAATCAAACTATAGATACATTCAAATTTTTCCATCATAATGTGTATTTCTCAAAAATACCTTTCCAATGGGCTATGACACGCCTAAAACAGAGATCGTATGAAAAACTTACGACCCCGAGAAGTTGAGGTACCAACTTACCCATTGGGGCCCACATAAATTTTGGTGTTTCATATCCTAGGGTTAGGTTTTTGGATGTCTATGGTTTTTGCATTCATAAGTAATTTTACAAATACCTGTGGAGCCTCATTGTAATCATTCTTCTTAGACAGATGCACGTAGCAACCACATCTCTTCTCAAAGATAACTACAACCATTTGAGAAAGTTGTTTCCAGTTCTATAGTTTTAGAATTTCAGCCTATTTTATTCATTCAATAGAATTTATTGTTCACTGGATATCAGTTGTTGTTCTCCATATCTCTATTTTATTGCATTCATTCTGTTATTTATTTTTTTCCACTTACAAATCCAGAGTAGTGGTATTAGAGTGGTCTTCTCTTCATTTATTTTTCTTTGTGCATGTCCCTGAAAAGGTATGGGTATAAGAAGTTGGGACTTGAACTAGTCGAGTTTTTTCAAGATCGACAAATCCAATATTGAAAACAACTCATGGGGTATGATAAGAAATATGATGGAGCAATATATCCTTTTAAAGTTTTGCTCAAGGAATCCCTTGCGCGACAAAGGAATGAAATGATGGATAATTTTGCACAGATCCTTCAACGGATGCACAAAGGAGATGAATCTTCATCAAGCGACCATGCAACCCCCTTCAAGGTATAAGTAAAATTTGATATTTTATTATTTTAAGTACTGATAGATGGAGATGTTGTAGATAAATGGTTGAATCTACTTGAAGGGTATTATTCGGTCCACACTTTTTTTGACAGGGAGAAGATTACTTTTTCACTCCTCAAGGTATTCCCCCATGTTAAGGACTAGTGTGATACTTACTTTGAACAAATGGACATAGAGGAATATGAAATATTTTCAGTCACCCCTACATGGGATTCCTTCACGGATTCCATCAAATAACAATACTACCCTGTTGAAAGATACGAGGACTAGTACAACATATGGACCACACTGCATCAGGAAAGGGACTTGCCATTACCATATTTATAATGAAAGAATATGAATGACATATGGTGCTCAAATATCATATATTTTTAAATATATACATTCAAACAAAAATGGAGTTTCTGGACATCACATCATTAGGTGTGGCTTATAGATATGATGTCAAGATCGAGTAGAAATTTAAGCAGAAGAGGCAAGTGTTTGGATCTGCAAACTCCTCACAGCTGAAGCAGGGAAAAGGTGGCCCCAAAACACAACACAAGGGAAAAATAAAATATGGACACTCTCATGAAAACCATTCCAAGCCACAACCCAAGAACGGTAATGAGGATTCAAATAAGAACACAAGAAAGTAGTGTGAATACCATAAAATCCCTTGGCACAACACCGAAGAATGTTGCTCCAAGAAGTCACTAGTGGCCAATATGAAATATTTAGAGTTAGAGGAAGATTCAGACTCTGAATCAAATCCAGAAGGATGGAATCATATTATCAATGTCGAACCTAGCACCATTGTTGCTACCACCAAATTCTATCCAAGCGAACTAGAAGAACCAAAGGAAGGGGAATGCCTCTTTCACTCATAGATGTGGGTAAAGGGGGCTCTGCTTCATTTCAATTTTGATAGCGGCAGTCAGAATAAAATGATCTCAATAGAGGTTATCAAGCGGTTGGACCTGCCGATCACACCACACCCACAAACCTACATCATCGGTTGGCTTCGCCAAGGAACAGATCTACGTGTCATCCAACAATGTCGTCTTGTTGGTTGTGAAGCCTGATTATCTTCCTATTTCATAGGTCTGTGTTTTCAACTATTTTTATACCCCATAAATATTGTACACCCCTCCACATGGAGGGGTTGCAAGGAGGCTTTCCCTCCCTACGGGGGTTCGGGGGTGAAGCCCTCGAGGGAAAAATTGCCTTGTAAATGTATTCTAATTTTATAGTAAATTTGGACTGTTCATTATAAGGTCGCAGATATAACGATCGAAGTTATGTTAGGGTTTTTTTCCCTAGAAGAAAACCCTCTTTTATGAGGGGAATGTATCGCAACTATGCTTTATTGTGAATATTGTATTATGATAGAGGAGATGGTGAGAGAAATAAGAGGAAGTTAGAACAAGTGTGTTGTAGGTTATATCCCTTCATTTGATGGATAATAAAAAGGAAGGACCTGGCAATTTATCTGGTGGACATAGCCCACACTGGGTGAACCACCTATATCTATGTCTCTATTGTATTGTGTATCTTCTGTGTTTTATTTCTGCATTTTTTTTTATTTCTCCACGATCCTATTTTTCTAACAATTGATATTAGAGAAAGAAAAGAGGGTTCTTGGTTTGAGTGGGAGAAATGGAAGAAAATGAAAAGTTTAGGGTTGGGAAACTTAACAGCTAAAACTACCAGTTATTGAAGATGCATATGTAATATTATTTATATCATAAGGATATATTCCTATCATTGGGTGGAATAGAAAAGAATACGATGGCCATGAAGGATGAATAATAGGAGGTTCTTGATAGAAAGGCACTGGGAATGATACAATTGATCCTGGAAACATCAATGGATTTCAGTATTTCGAAAGAAAAGACAACGAAGGATCTGATGGACACATTGGCAAAACTATATGAAAAACCCTTGGGGTCCAATAAGGTATTTATAATGAATATATCATCTAATATGAAGATGTCAGAAGGTGGGTCTTTTGTAAATCATTTAAATGAACTTAATACGGTTACTAATCAGCTAAGTTCTGTAAAGGTGGACTTTGATGATGAGGTCAAGGATCTTCTAATCTTGTGTTCATTGCCAGAAATTTGGAATGGCTTGGTCATGGCTATAAGTAACTATGTCTCTAGTTCAAACACTTTAAAATTTGATGATGTCGTTGGTGTTATCCTTAGCGAGGAAACGCGACGGAAAAACATAGGTGAGACATCAGGTAATGCGTTAAGCATGAAGATTAGGGGTAGACAAAAGGATAGAGGAAAGGGATCAACCCATGGGAGTTCTAGGAAGGGAATATCCAAATCCATACTAGGAAAGATAGAGTGCTAGAATTGTGGGAAGAAATGACATATGAAGAAAGACTGCAGATCTCCAAATAAACAAAGAGATGGACAACAAGAGAAAAATCAAGAAGCAAATGTAACATGTGATGTGTTACAAAATTCTTTGATTCTTTCTATAGATACTATTTTTGAGTCTTGGGTAGTAGATTCAAGGGATTCATTTCATGCCACACCCCATAGGAAACATTTTGTAGATTATGTTCAAGGTGATTTTGGACAAGTTCATTTGGGTGATGATGCAACATGCAAAATTGTTGGAATGGGAAAGGTAAAAATAAAGCAACAAAATAGAAACCAATGGTTGTTGAAAGAGGTAATACATGTTCTATATCTAAGAAAAAATATGATTTCAACAAGGAAGTTTCCAAGTGAAGGTTTTATATCGATATTTACAGATAAGGTGTGGAAGGTCACCAAAGGATCATTGGTGATAACAAAAGGAGAGAAGGTAGGGACAATGTATTTATGAACTAGTAATATTGAATCTTATATCCCTTTAGATTGTACAAGAGTGGATACAAAACCATGGAATCGTAGGCTTGGACACATAAGCAAGAAGGGAATGCAGAGACTTCACAAAAAAAAATTGTTTCCAGATCTTAAACAATTTGATTTGGATTTATGTGAGCATTTTGTTTATGGAAAACATAAAAGAGTCACATTTCTTAGAGTTGAAAAAGAAAAGAAGAGTGAAAGGTTAGATCTTGTGCATACAGATGTATGGGGACCAAATCAGGTATCATCTCTTGGTATCTCTTGTGCATATATAGCTCTATTAACATTTCATACAATTTATCTTGGAAGATGGACATTTGAAGTTGGAAAAGATACACACTAGATCGAATCATGCAGACATGTTAAAAAAGGGAGTAACCAGGAAAAAACAGGTTCATTCTCATTTCCAATTGGTATTTAAGCATGAAGGTGAATATGAGAAATTTTCCAGGTCCAAGGTGGAGTAGAATCCAACAGGTGCAACAACAGTGGAGTTTTTGTGATTAGTCTCCAAGTGGGATATTGTTGGTTGTGGAGCATGATTATCTTCATGTTTCATAAGTCTTTGTTTTTGGCCATGTTTATAACCCATGAAGACTATACACCCCTTCATGCATGGGGGTGTTGCAGGGGGGGATTTCCCCCCTGTGAGGTCTAAGGGGCTCATCCCATCGGTTGTGGGGTTTGGGGGCAAGCGGGCCCTTGAAGGAAAAACTTCCTCATAAATGTATATTGTAATTTCATATTAAATATGGACCGTTCATTATAAGGTCATATATCTAACGGTAGAATTTATGTTAGGGTTTTTTTACCTAGAAGGAAACCCTATTTTATGAGGGAAATGTATTGCAACTATGGCTCATTGTGAATATTGTATTATGAGAGAGGAGTCTGTGAGAGAAAGAAGAGGAATTTACAATAGGTGTGTTGTAGGTTGTATCCCTTCATTTGTTGAATAATAAAAAGGAAGGACCTAGAAATTTCTTTGGTGGACATAGCCCGCACTGGGTGAACCAGGTATATCTATGTCTATATTGTATTGTGTATCTTTTGTGTTTTATTTCCATATATTTTTATTTTTTATTACTCTGTGATCCTCTTTTTATAATCTGTCTAACTTACGACATCAATCCCTTCAAAGACGAGGTATTGTGTGATATTTCTCCCCTTGAAGTTTGTGATGTTCTTTTAGGAAAACCATATTTGTGGAAGAGACATGTTGTGTGTTAAAACTTGGTAATTTCTTTGGGATGCATTAAATAAATCCCAAGGTAACCTAGAAACCTACTTTAGGTTGGATTATGACCCTTCCAAACAGAGAGGGCTCTATAAAACATGTAGAGACTAAAAATACTCAAATCAGATTTGGCAATGAGCAGACAAAGGTCATATTCTGCAATAGGACATGTTTCATTTTAGTTTAAAAGGGTTGTTAGGAAAAACAAGAGGAAGAAAACATTGGGCAATGGGTTCAAATCCTAAGATATAATATGAATATTAGTACATTTCAACGAATAAGAGAAGCAAGTGTGTTAGCAGTTGGTGCATAGTAAAAGAGGAGCCCAGGACCAGATTCGTGGAGCAGTGGCCGTATTCATCATTGTAAATTGCTTTAGTGAAGTTAATAATAAAGAAGTACTTTTCCCATCCCACCATATGAGATTTTCATTATTTATCGTGTACATGTTGATTAAATATCTAACCCATTAATTTGTAGATCAAATGCATGTGGAGTTCTTTGTTTGTCTTTGTGAATGCAGGTCATCCTTGGGAGGAGAGTTGTAGTCAAAGAGAGACCAAGCGTGAAGAGGGATCGATATCAAACGCTAGAAATAAGGTATGCTCACTTGATCTTCTTAACTGTGTATTTGTTTAAGAATAATAGGGATTAGGTCTGGGATCATGGTAGAAAGTAGGAATCTTTAGTTCTTTTCTACATGCATGATAAAACCCTAAGTGCTAGTCTGTAGGGGCATTTCCCACCCACAACACCTGTGGAGAGGACTAGAGCATATGGATCAGCCGGACACACTATCGTGGGAAATTTGGGAAAGGCCCATCGGATTCATGCAGTGGTGAATAATCGCCAGGCAAAGCATCATTCCACTTTCCTCGAGATGACAGGTATCGTCGCTAACCAGACCCTTAGTATTTTGATAGATCCCGGCACTACCAAGAGTTTCATTTCTGGTGCACTGCTAAAAAGGATTAAGGTAATGGCGGTCAAACATGATGAGTTTAGCTTTGTAGAGATGGCCTCAAGAGCCAAACAAAATATTGGAGGAAAGGTTATGAGTTGTATTCTTAACCTGGGAGAGTTTGTCACTAGGGAAAACCTGTACGTCACAATCTTAGGATCTTATGACGTTGTGATCGATATGGAATGGTTGGAATTACATGAGGTGATACTCAACTGCAATACGAAACTATTGAGCTTTGTCGATGATGAGGGTTAGAGACATGTGATTGTAGGACAAAACCAAGGAGTTTCCCTGAGGTTCATCTCTTCCTTGCAACTACGGAAGAGAATGCACAAGGGGAGCAAGATTTATACGATCCTTGCATTAAACGACAAGGGAGTAGTGGACGTATTTTTGGAGGAGTTACCTAGGATGTTGTTGGAGAGGGAATTGGAGTTTACTATAGACCTAAAGCCAGGAAATGAACCGATAACTAGAATGCCTTATCGGATTTTGACCCCGTAGTTACAAAAGTTGAGAATGAAACTGAAAGAATTGCTAGACCTGGGACTGATACATCCAAGTGTGTCACCATGGGGTTCGCCTATTATTTTCATACAAAAGAAGGATGGGTCATGGAGGCTCTACATTGATTACCATTAGTTGAAAAAGGAAACGATCAAGAATCATTATCTGTTCCTGAGGATTGATGATCTATTTGATCAAATGAAGGGGCGTGGCAGTGTTCTCAAAGATCGACTTGCGATCAAGATATCACCAGTTGCGAATTAAGGAAGATGACATCCCTAAGACCACCTTTAAGATGAGGTTTGGACATTATGAGTTTATTGTTTTATCATTTGGACTGACAAATGCTCCAGGGGTATTTATGAGTTTGATGAATGGTGTGTTCCACGAGTACTTGGACAAGTTCGTCGAAGTATTCATTGACGATATTTTGATTTACTCTCAGACGATGGAGGATCATGATGAGCACTTGCGCTTGGTACTATAGTGTCTGTGAGAGCACAAATTGTATGGGAAGTTGTCCAAATGCTCATTTCATCAATCAAAGATTCATGACTTAGGGCATGTGATCTCTAGTGAAGGCATCATCGTGGATCCAACAAAGTTCGAGGCTATTATGGAATAACTTGCGCCTATGAATGTCCCGGAAGTTAGTAGCTTCATGGGTTTAGTAGAATACTATCGACAATTCATCGAGGGATTTTTGAAGATAGAAAATCTGATCATGCAATTGTAGAAGAAAAACAAGAAGTTTGTTTGGACCGAGAAATGTGTGGAAGCATTTAGGAGGCTCAAGGATATGTTGACAACAATATTGATACTAAAGGTCCCTCACATGGATGCAGACTTCTTTTTATGCACTGACGCATCCAAGGAAGGCTTAGGTGGAGTCTTGGTGCAAGATGGACGAGTGATCGCCTACATCTCGAGGAAACTGAGAAGGCATGAGGAGAACTATGCGATGCACGACTTGGAGTTGTTAGCCATCATTTATGCCTTAAAGGTTTGGAGATGCTACCTTGTTGGAAAAAAGTTTGAACTAAAAATAGACCACTGTGGACTACAACACATATTTACAGAAAGTGATCTGAATGCGCAACAAAGGCGTTGGTCAGAAGTTCTTAGTGAGTATGACTTCGAGATTACCTACATAAAAGGAATAGTGAACCGAGTGGTAGACGCATTGAGTTGGAGACAACGCATATTTTCGACGCTGCCTCTTCAGACGAATCTACGTGAAAATATTCTAACTTTATAGCGTGACGATGACTGGTACAAAGAGGTTGACGGTTTTATCGGACAAAACACAATGATGGTACCAAGATTTGAAGGATTTTCATTTGATAGCGATGGTTTATTGAGGTTTAAAAATCAGATCTATGTACCGCCGAATGACGAGTTGAGGATGTTGATCCTAAGCGAGGCTCATAGAGAATTTTACATGGCTCACCCGGGAGTCACAAAGATGATGGAAGACATTAAACCTTTATTCTTCTGGAAGTGAATGAAGACAGACATAGTCAACTTTGTGGCCAGATTTCTAGAATGTCAACAGGTGAAGGATGAACACAGATACCCAACATGATTACTACAACCACATGCTATTCTGAAATTGAAATGGGAGGTTATTTCAATGGATTTTATTGTTGGATTGCCACTGATGACAAGGAGACATGACTCGATTTTCATATTAGTAGACACTCTGACGAAGAGTGCTCACTTTATTCCTGTGCGTACAATGTATTAGGCACCTGACATATCTAGAGTTTTCATCAATGATATTGTGAGGCTACATGGCGTGCCTAAGAGGATTATATATGATTGAGGATCAATGTTTACTAGGCGATTTTGGATGACTTTCCAAGAGGCCTTGGGAACACAACTTAACTTCAGTATTGCATATCACTGGAATATTAACGGGTAGACCGAACGAATGAACCAGAACTTGGAGGACATGTTGCGCATGTACGTGATGGACCAACAAAAGCATTGGGAGGAATTCTTACCACTCATGGAATTTGCTTATAACAACAGTTACCAAAGCACCATTAAGATGGCACCTTTCGAGTTCCTTTATGGGAGATCATGTCAGATTCCTTTGAGTTGGGATCGGCTTGAGGATAGGGTCCTGGTGGGACCAAAAGTGATACAACAAATGGAAGAGAAACTGCAAACAATAAGACAAAGGATTAAAGAAGTGCAGGATCGACAGAAGAGTTATGTTGATGCACACCATGTCGACCATAGTTACGAGGTTGGTGATCGAGTCTTCTTATGTGTTAAACCACATAAGAGTTCGATCAAGTTTGGAAAGGTATCTAAACTCTCTCCTAGGTTAGTGGGACCCTTCAATATTGTGGAGAGAAAGGGGCCCATCGCCTATCGACTATCCTTGCCTGATTCTTTGAGGCGTATGCATGATGTTTTTCATGTATCTGTTTTGAGACATTATATTAGTGATCCTACACATGTTATTGACATGAGTTCCTTGTAGGTATCAGATGAGGGGGTGATCATGGCTGAGTTGATCCACATCTTGGATCATCGCATTCGACAACTACGACATCGAACATTAAATCAGGTCAAGGTCCAGTGGGACAACTATAGTCCACACTCAGTGACCTGGGAGGATGCATATGATATGCACCAACAGTTTCCATTTTTGTTTGATAGATAGAATTATGATACTGTGATACACATTATTTTGGCACTTATATTGTGAAACTTCGGGACAAAGTTTAGACCAAGAGGGGGTATATGTAACATCCCTCTCTGGCGCACTAAGCGAACTTAGTCTTTGAGGACACTTTCTCGCAAGTGATCCAGATTATTATGCTATTAAAACATTTGATTTTGACTATGAGGCGTTATGAGTTGATGACATGTTGTTTTACTGCATTAACATAGACAGGTGCCATTGACTCGGTTTTACTGAGTGTGCAGGATTTTGGACCTCGAAGATGTAGAGGCATTGATGGAACCCCTGGGACTCCAGATAGAGTCGGGGAGTGTACCATTGGGGTTTGATTGTTTTATTGTGATATTATTGCATATGATTAGATGATATGATATGGATATATTCTGACATGATTCGTTGATAATGCAGGCTGACGATAGCTTGCTGACCAGACTCACATGTCACGTAAAGTTGTCACGCATGACTACCAGAGATGTTGAGGGAGAGGTGTGGACAACAACCCTGCCACAACCTACTAACACTCTCGTCGTGGCTTGAACTATAGGTTAACGTTTACCTAGTTCGAGAGAACCCACGATGTCGTGAGGCCAGACTATGACAGTCGCTCACGATGATTCTAAGGGGCATGCAATAAAGAGAGGGTCGTATTCCTTAGAGGCCCTTAGTCTCTCACAAGTTCACTTGGTGGAGTATTGACTCCAGGGGTTTTTGATGTCTAACAAGTCATTCAAGAGGTGAGTGGCACCCTTGGAGCATGTGGTATGTCCTGAAGGGCAGGCCGTGCAAGAAAAATGGAAAGAGGTGAGTGGCACCCTTGAAGCATGTGGTGCATCCTAAAGGGCATGTCACACAAGAAAAATGGAAAGAGGCAAGTGACACCCTTGGAGCACGTGGTGTGTCCTGAAGGGAACGTCACACAAGGGAATAAATGAGGCAAGTGGCACCCTTGGAGCACCTAGTGTGTACTGAAGGGCAAGTCATGTTGTTAATGATAAATGAATGAACCTAAACAACCATAGGAAGAATAAAATAATAAAAATTTATAAAAAAATCTCCCTAAAAAAATATCGCCCAACACTAAAATATAAGGTCTATGTCTATAATATTATATTTATAAAAATTTATCTTTTAAATATATATATATATATATATATATATATATATATATATATATATATATATATACAAAAAATGAAAATAAAAACAACATAAATAATAGTTATACTCTTCGTTAAATCTTGTAACAAGAAGGGGGTAGCAATTTAAATGATTCATAAAAATCTGTTAGGGTAAAATTTAAAAAAGAGAAATAATTGTTTTATTAGTTTATGATAATTTAAAATTATTAATTAAAAAGGGAAAAAGGAAAAAGGGGGTTAATTTCTACACTTGCCAATTTGAGTCCTAAATGAAAAGGGGAAAAGAGGGAAATCTAAAATATTTAGGAAACTAGGAAAAGAGGGAAACATAAAAACAAAAGGGAAGGACAAGGGAAAACACAGAAAGTCAAACTTAGTAATGTATCTACCATTAATAACTTTATATTTTAAAACTGAACTAGAAAATTAATAATGGGAAAAGACATTAAAACCTATAAGGGATTTTGGAGACACCTAGGAGAAATTCTAGGAGTGACTCTAGGTGGGTAAGGGAAATAGGGGTAATTAATTAATTAAAGAAATTAATTTATGGAGGAATGAAGGGGATGGATGACATTTGTATGGGAAGGATTTTTAGTATTTAATTTATTAAATATTAAATTAAATAGGATTTTGGGAAGGTAAAGGAATTGGAAACTCTATATAATGGAGGGAGGAGAAGGATGAAGGATCTCTTCTGTTTGTGTAAAGTTATACTGCATAAATCTCTACTTGACTGACTTAGCTTGTGGGAGTTGGGATACCCATCTCAGTGAGGAGTGGTAGCTCAGCCTTGAGAGGCAAGCTGGGAGCTAGTTGAATCTCTGGATAGTGTGTGTGGCCCCTTTGCAGCTTGGGGGGCTAAGGGGGAAGAAAAGTACCCCTAGCATTAGCTGGTGTTGGCTATGTGTTATATTATTTGCACGAGTAGTAGTGTTTGAGCGCCTGCGCCAGGCGTGCAGGGGGGTGCAGGGGGGAGGAGCCCCCCGTGCGGGGGTTTGGGGACAGTGCCCCCGATTGTTTTTTTTCGGCCGACATATTTTCGCTGGGCCGACATATTTCCGGGACCACGTGATATTAGGTGGTTTTTCGGCACATGGTTTTTTGCCGATGGTTTTCTATTTCCGATTAAGGAATTAGGGTTTTGGACTAATCCAGGTCACTAGGTTAGGGTTTTGGATGTCGCAGGCTCCTATATGTATATTGTATTGTAAACAATGTAACACAATGTATGAATATAATATGTGCTGGTTTTCCCGGTTTGGGTTTCGAGGTGAAAAATCTCTGTGTAATGTTTGTATTTTCCATTGTA
>JZKD02S0708719.1:919834-939676 GCA_000966675.3 Picea glauca | reverse complement strand
TATTAGGTCTTCTTACATCCGCCTTATTTTATTTTATTGAAAGGTCTTATTAATATTGACCTTTATTACATCCAAATACATTGATCTACCTATGTGCGGGTTAGGACCTTAACAGGGCCAAAGAAGGGGTGTTGGATGTGTGGGGAGCCACACTGCCAGTGTGACTTCCCTATGGAGAGGAATAGAGCATCTGGATCAATCAGACCCACTACCATGGGAGATTTGGGAAAGGCCCATCCAATTCATGTAGCAGTGAATAACCGCGAGGCAAAGCATCAGTCAACAGGTATCGTCGTTGACTTGACCCTTAGTATTTTTATAGATCCCAGTGCTACCGAGAGTTTCATTTCTGGTGTAGCGCTAAAAAAGATTAAGGTAAAGGTAGTCGAACAGGATGATTTTATCTTCATAGAGATGGCCTTGGGAGCCAAACAAAAGGTTGGAGGAAAGGTTATGAGTTGTATCCTTAACCTGGGAGATTTTGTCACTAAGGCCAACCTGTACATCATAATATTAGGATCTTATGATGTTGTGATCGGTATGGACTGGTTGGAATCGCATGAGGCGATACTCAACTGCAAGATAAATGATTGATCTTGGTCGATGATGAGGGACAGAGACCTGTGATTGTAGTAAAAGACCAGGGAGTTTCCTTGAGGTTCATCTCTTCCTTGTAGCTATGGAAGAGCATGTGTAAGGGGTGAAAGTTTTATGTTATCCTTGCGTTAAACGAGAACAGAGTAGCAGAAGGTCTAGAACACCTTTCGGTGGTGAGAGAGCTTGTGGACGTATTTCTGGAGGAGTTACCTGGGATGTCGTTGGAGAGGGAATTGGAGTTTACTATATACCTAAAGCTGGGAATTAAACCGATAGCTATAATGCCTTATCATATGTCGACCCCAGAGTTACAGGAGTTGAGAATGCAATTGATAGAATAGCTAGACCTGGGACTGATACGTTCAAGTGTGTCACCGTGGGGTGTGCCTGTTATTTTCATATGAAATAAGGATGGGTCGTGGAGGCTCTGCATTGACTATCATCAGTTGAACAAGTCAACGATCAAGAATCAATATCCGTTGCTAAGGATTGATGATCTGTTCGATCAAATGAAGGGCACGACAGTGTTCTTAAATATCAACTTGCGATCAGGATACCACCAGCTAAGGATTAAGGAAGATGGAATCCCTAAGACCACCTTTAAGACAAGGTTTGGACATTATGATTTTACATTTTTATCATTTGGACTGACAAATTCCCCAGGGGTATTTATGAGTCAGATGAACGGTGTGTTTTGCGACTACTTGGACAAGTTCGTCCAAGTATTCATTGATGATATTTTGATTTACTCTCGAATTACGGAGGAGCATGACGACCACTTGTGCTTGGTACTACAGTGTCTACAAGAGAACAAATTATATGGGAAGTTGTCCAAATGCTCATTTTATCAATCGAAGATTCACTACTTAGGGCATGTCATCTCCAGTGAAGGAATCACTATGGATGTACCAAAGGTCGAGGCTATTATGGAATGGCCTACACCGATGAATGTCCCCGAAGTTTGTAGCTTCATGGGTTTAGCAGGATACTATCGATGGTTCATCGATGGATTTTTGAAGATAGAAAATACGATCACAGAATTGCAGAAGAAGAACAAGAAGTTTGTTTGGACCAATAAATGAGTGAAACCATTTTGGCTGCTCAAGGAGATGTTGACAATAGCACCAATACTAAAGGTCCCTGACATGCATGCAGAGTTCTTGGTATGCACTGATGCATCCATGGAAGGCTTAGGCAGAGTCTTCATGTAAGACGGATGAGTGATCACCTACATCTCAAGGAAACTGAGAAGGCATGAGGAGAACTACACGATGCATGACTTGGAGTTATTAGCCATCATTTATGCCTTGAAGGTTTGGAGACACTACCTTGTTGGATGAAAGTTTGAACTAAAAATTGACCACTGTGGACTACAACACATCTTTATGCAAAGCGACCTGAACGCGCGACAATGATGTTGGTAAGAAGTTCTTAGCGAGTACAACTTCAAGATTACTTACATAAACGAAACAATGAACCAAGTGGCAGATGCATTGAATTGGAGACCACGCATCTTTTCGGTGTTGCTTCCTCAGATGAATCTACATGAAAGGATTATAACTTTACAACATGACGATGACTGGTACAAAGAGGTTGAGGGTTTTTTCAGACAAAAGACAATGATGGTACCAAGATTTGAAGGATTTTCGTTAGATAGCAATGGTTTATTGAGGTTTAAAAATTGAATTTACATACCACCAAATGACGAGTTGAGGATGTTGATCCTAAGAGAGGCTCACAGAGCAGTTTACATGGCTCACATAGGAGTCACGAAGATGAGGGCAGACATTAAACCCTTATTCTTCTGGAAGGGAATGAAGGCAAACATAGTAAAGTTTGTGGCCAGATGTCTAAAATGTTAGCAGGTGAAGGTTGAACATAGACACCCAACAAGATTAATACAGCCATAGGCTGTTCCAGAATCGAAATGGGAGGTTATTTTGATGGATTTTACTGTTGGATTGCCACTGACGGCAAGGAGACATGACTCAATTTTCATAGAAGTAGACACTCTAATGAAGAGTGCTCACTTTATTCCTATGCATACAACGTATCAGGCACCTGACATAGCTAGAGTTTTCATCAGTGAGATTGTGAGGCTACATGGTGTGCATGAGAAGATTATATTCGATCGAGGATCGATGTTTACTGGGTGATTTTGGATGAGTTTCCAAGAGGACTTGGGAACCCAACTTAAATTCAGTATTGGGTATCACCCGGAGACTAACAGGTAGATTGAACGAATGAACTAGACCTTGGAGGACATGTTTTGCATGTATGTGATGGACCAACAAAAGCGTTGGGAGGAATTCTTACCACAGGTGGAATTCTCTTATAACAAAGGTTACCAAAGCACCATTAAGATGGTGCCTTTTGAGTTCCTTTACGAGAAACCATGTCAGACACCTTTGAGTTGGGATTGGCTTGAGGATAGTGTCCAGGTGGGACAGGAAGAAATCCAAGAAATGGAAGAGAAAATGAAAACAATAAGACAAAGGATTAAAGAAGCGTAGGATCGGCGGAAGAGTTATGTCGATGTGCATCCGTTTCGACTATAGTTATGAGGTTGGCGATCGAGTATTCTTACGAGTTAAACCGTATAATATTTTGATCAAGTTTGGAAAGGGAGATAAACTCTCTCCGAGGTTCATGGGACCCTTCAAGATTGTGGAGAGAAAGGGGACCATGGCCTCTCGACTAGCCTTGCCTGATTCTTTGAGGCATATGCATGATGTTTTTTATGTATCTATTTTGAGACATTATATTAGTGATCCTACACATGTTATTGACATGATTTCCTTGCAGGTATTGGATGAGGGGGTGCTCACGACTGAGATGACCCACACATTGGATTATCGCATTCGACAGCTACAACATCAAACAGTAGATCAGGTCAAGGTTTAGTGGGACAACTATAGTCCACACTCGGCAACATGGGAGGATGCCTATGATATGTGCCAACAGTTTCCATTTTTGTTTGATAGATAGAATTATCATATTGTGATACACATTATTTTGGCACTTATACTGTGAAACTTTGGAATGAAGTTTACACCATGAGGGGATGTATGTAACATCCCTCTCTGGTGCACTGAGCGAACTTATTCTTTGAGGACTCATGCTCGCAAGTGATCTGGATTATTATGATATTAAAACATTTGATTTTGATTATGAGGCATTATGAGTTGATGACATGTTGTTTTACTGCAATGACATAGACAGCTGCCATTGACTCGGTTTTACTGAGTGTGCAGGATTTTGGAGCTCGAAGGTTCAGAGGCATCGATGGAACCTCTTGGACTCTGGATCGAGTCAAGGAGTGTACCATTGGGATTTGATTGTTTTGTTGTGATATTAGTGCATCTGGTTAGATGATATGATATGGATATATTCTGACATGATTCGTTGATGATGGAAGCTAACAATAGGTTGTTGACGAGACTCACATGTAGAGTAAAGGGGTCACGCATGACTACCAGAGATGTTGAGGGAGAGGTGTGGATAGCAGCCCTACCATATCCTACTAGCACTCCCGTCGTGGCTCGACTTGTAGGTTAATGTTTACCTAGTTCAAGAGGACCCATGATGTCGTGAGGCCAAACTGAGACAGTCGAACACGATGATTCTAAGGGGCGCGCAATAAGGTAGGGGACTTATTCCTTAGAGTCCCTTAGTCTCCCACAAGTTTACCTGGTGGAGTATTGACTCCAGGGGTTTTTGATGTCTACCAAGTAAGTTAAGAGGTGAATGGCACCCTTGAAGCATGTGGTGCATCCTGAAGGGCACGTCGTGCAAGAAAAATGGAAAGAGGCTATTGGCACCCTTGGAGCACATGGTGCGTCCTGAATGGAACGTCGCACAAGAAAAATGGAAAGAGGTGAGTGGCACCCTTGGAGCACATGGTGCATCCTGAAGGGCACGTCGCTCAAGGGAACAAATGAGGTGAGTGGCATGCTTGGAGTACCTAGTGCGTCCTGAAGGGCACGTCACATTGTTAATAATAAATGAATGAACCTAGATGGCCTTACGATGAATAATGTGATAAGAATTTTTAAAACAATTTCCCTAATAAAATGTTGCCCAACACACAAATTTATGGTCTAGGTATAAATTATGCTAGTGGTAAAATTTTATCTTTTTAATATATACACACACACACGCACACACACACACAAAATGAAAATAAAAACAACATAAATAATAATTATACTCTTCGTTAAATCTTGTAACAAGAAGGGGGTAGCAATTTAAATGATTCATAAAAATCTGTTAGGGTAAAATTTTAAAAAGGGAAATAATTGTTTTATTATTTTATGATAATTTAAAATTATTAATTAAAAAGGGAAAAAGGAAAAAGGGGGTTAATTTCTACACCTGCCAATTTGAGTCCTAAATGAAAAGGGGTAAAGAGGGAAATCTAAAATATTTAGGAAACTAGGAAAAGATGGAAACATAAAAAGAAAAGGGAAGGACAAGGGAAAAAGTAGAAAGTCAAACTTAGTAAGGTATCTACCATTAAGAACTTTCTATTTTAAAACTAAGCTAGCAAATTAATAATGGGGAAAGTCATTAAAACCTGTAAGGGATTTTGGAGACACCTAGGAGGGATTCTAGGAGCGACTCTAGGTGGGTGAGGGAAATAGGGGTAATTAATTAATTTATGGAGGAATGAAGGGGATGGGTGGCACTTGTACGGGGAGGATTTTTAGAATTTAATATATTAACAATTTAATTAAATGGGATTTTAGGAAGATAAAGGACTTGGAAACTCTATATAATGGAGGGAGGAGAAGGATTAAGGATCTCTTATGTTTGTGTAATGTTACAATACATAAATCTATACTTGACTGACATAGCTTGTGGGATTTGGGATACCCAACTCGGTGAGGAGTGGTAGCTTGGCCTTGTGAGGTGAGTTGGGAGCTATCAGAATCTCTGAATAGTGTGTGTGGCCCGTTTGTGGCTCGAGGGGCTAAGGGGGGAGAAGAGTACCCCTAGCATTAGCTGGGAGGTACTGGTGAAGTCTCGTCAGTTGGCAAGTGGTAGTTGAACGAAGTGCATGGGACGTCACTCAGAGAGGGTAATCAAGAAACAATATGCTCTCTTCATTTTTTTATGGTATATTGTGGTAGGATTTATGCTTTGATTTGCATGTTTAATGGAGTAAGTAAATTGATTGTCTAGATTGATGACTAAAATTTTTCTTATCCTAGATCGATGATTGATTGACTCCCATGGCCTTCATTTCCCCGCATGTCTTGACCACCTTGTGGTGTTTTGGATTGTGACCCTTGTGGTTGTTTTTCCTTCATCCCTAGATCACCAGTTCTCGCTTGAGTAGTCGGTCAGGACCCTGATCTATGGTCATCGCCTAAGCGTTAATCGACCTATGGATCTCAACGCCCTGCTTATATGTGCGAGGATGATGAACAAAGGATGCACCTGTTAGCCGTCTACCATTGATTTTTTTCCTTGGCTGAAGGGTCGCCTCGCGCCCGGATGTGTTTATTTAAACCTGCAAATGTGATTGTTGGCGAAGTTTTTCCTTAAACTCAACATGCTTGTATCTCGTCGTTATCTCGTTTTTACCCCATTTTTATATATTGATGAATCATTTGACCCTACGGTTTTATTCTTGGACAATTTTTAACTATGCATTTTGTGGAAGGATAAATTTTAACTCTGCATTTTTATTCTTGGTTAAGTTATAATCTTTGTTATATAATTGGTATCCTGGAAATGAAAAAAGACAGGGTTTAGTTATTCCTATCTGCAATTTTTGCTTGGGCTGCTACTTAATTTTTTTCATGCTTTTAACCCTTGGGAAGATTTAGTTATGTTCTTTGTTGGCGCTTTTGGTTAGGTATCCCTGGCGAATGAAAATGATTATCACTGTCTGCGTTTGTTGTTGTTACCATGATTTTAATCACCACAAATTTAATACATAGATTTTATTCCCATGACTGGATTTTCACAGACTTTTAATTCCATACTGTTTCGATGATTATACCCCCATGTATTGCTACTCATAATTTATTCCCTCGATTTGACTGTCACGAACTTTTATTTCTACACTGTTACCATGGCTGTATCACCATGTTTTTCTTTACACAGGTTTTCTTTATTTACCAAACTTGACCACCCACAAAATAGCTCCAGACCATTTTCCTGAGTGGCTGCTAACATGCCCACGACTTGCTTAAAAAAATGTATGCTAAGTGGCTACTAACATGCCCACAACTTGCTTAAAAAAATCTATGTTGAGTGGCTATTGAATTCTCCCACATTTTTAGCTTTTCAATTCAATAATTTACTTTTTGGAATGACCACAGTTTCGGTAATTAAAACTTGACTGTGTGCATGCTAAATTCGCCCACGTTTTTAGCTTTCAATTCATAAATTTACTTGTTGGAATGAACATGGTTTTGGGTAATTAAAAATTGACTGTGTGCATGATGAATTCACCCACCTTTTTGTCTTTTCAATTCACAATTATACTTGCTAGAATGACCATGGTTTTGGGTAGTTAAAAATTGACTTTGTGCATGTTGAATTCGCCCATGTTTTTAGCTTTTCAATTCATAAATTTACTTGTTGGAATGACCACGGTTTGATAATTAAAAATTGACTATGTAGTTGTTGAAACCGCCCACTATTTTTTATAACCATTCAATTCATAACTGACTTGCAGTAATGACCATGATTCTGCCTTTAAACTGTGACTGCGTTTGTCGTTGAGTGATGGACTGCATTAATGTTGATTGGATACGTTTTCCTTTAATTGTTGAGTTGTTGTCAACTGGGCATGATTGGCCACCATTGGTGCCCTGCGTTTTGTTGATTTTGCTATAGTGAGTTAAGTGGTCAACAAATTCATTCTTATTGTCAAAATGCCAGAGCGAATTAATTGGTTAACACTTAGGTGAATCACCTTGTTATTGCGCTATCATTGTTATGTTAACAATCATGTAAAGTGCTAAATTAATTGTTATGCTAATCCTTATGTCAATTGTCTGGTTAACTGATATATTAATTGTTATGTAACTTCTATGCTAATTTCCTTGTTGAATTGCTCCAACAATGCTAATAGTTAATTGTTTCCTTCTCAGTGTTAATGGACGACTAGTATTGTTAGTCTGGACAATATAGTTAGACTACATGTTGAGGTTTAAATTGTTCATAAGGGATATAATGGTAGAGTTCTACTTTAAGTTGTTAATGTTGTTATTTAAGTTAATGGATAATCGGATGGGGATGTGGATTAATATAGAATAGTCCTTTTAGGTTGTAATAATGATTAAATTAGTATGTTGAGTAAAGACTAGGTTGCAAATTTTAGACTTTCTAAATTTATTATAAATGAGGTTAGATTGTATTTATAATTATAGTTTTGGTGTTGATTACTTAGGCTTGCTAAATTGATTGTTTTAACATTAAGTTAGCGGGTGAATTAATGATTATTTTTAACTTGACGTACCCTGTTAGAGTGGAACCCATGTTAATTTAGAATGTAGTCTGGGACCGGTTAGCCTGGGTGCTGGGTTGGGTCAAGGACGATGTTGTGTGGGTTGGCATCACCCCTTGCCTTCGTTCCTTAGTGTCTCGTTGACCCTTCGTGTGGGGGGTAGGTATAGTATCCCAATCAGTATTCATTTACTTGTGCGTCGAAGTTTTCTTGAGCCTTGGTCCATTTATGTTTTTCCCCAGGGTTATTGTCACGCATCTCTTATGGGGACGACATGATTCCTAATGCGGGGATCATGGCGTGCTCTATGGGTTAGTGGCGAATGATATCTTGGTCAGATTCGATGCCTACCATGTGAGCCTGGTTGAGCATTGCATGTTGACTTGGGCACATGCGTTGGTTCACGCGCCTTGAGGTTTTAGTATTGTTTGTCAAACATCGTTACATTGGGAAGGGGAATTTTTCCCTTAATCTTGTAGGAATGTCTTGTTGCGTCGGGCGGTTAGTCGTTACTCCTGGTTTTTTGTGCCTGTTTTCCTAGTTTCCCTTGTGTCTGTGAGCAGTGTCATAGTTGCCTGTTACCTGGGTTGCATGCTTTTGTTAGTTGTCTTGGGTGTGGTCAATATTTTTTTTCCATTTCCTTCATGCCCTTAATTCTTCAAAATAAAACAAAAAAAAATTTGGCTTTGCCCGTGGCCACATCAATGTGGTTGTTACTGATTTGAAAAGGACATGTGGCAGTTTGCAGAGACGTGTGATGAGTTGACATCAACAATTGTGAAGTAGACACATGGAAATGGAATCCATTTTTGTGAGTGACACACATGGCATACATGTGGAAAATACGCACAAATCATTTAAAGAGAACCTAACGCTATGAAAATGAAGGATAACGAATGTGACCATAGATCTTGAATAGATCAATGGCAAAGGTTTTTTGGTCATTTGGAGTCTGAAAGGTTCATGTATTATATTCCATTGGATAGTACATGATCTGATCCATATGGATATCGGTGGCCACCCACCTTTTCCAACTAGCTCAAAATAGTTTTCTAGCAATTTTGGTAATTTACTATTTTTAGCAATTTTCACTTCTAGAGCCTTTTTGAGGCCCTAAATGATGTTTTTTTGGAAAACAAGTTTGAAATATCAAAATTTGCTTTGATATTGCACCTAAAATGAATCTCCTCAATGATACCTCCCCAATAGGCTATCATACGCCTAAAACGGAGATTGTATGCAAAAGTTACGACCCCAGGAAGTTGATGTACTAACTTACCCAAACGAGGCCCACGTGACTTTTGGCGCTTCATCTCCTAGGGTTAGGTTTTTGGATGTCTAAGGGTTTTGACATTTCTAATAATTGTAAAAAGGCCTTTAGGGCCTCATTGTAATCATCTTCTTGCGAGTGAGCACAACCATCACATACCTTCTCAAAGATAAGTTGCCACCATTCCAACAAGCTTGTTTCTGCTGCATTTTATAGTTTCCATCTTATTTCTTTATTGAATAGAAAACCATTTTTACTGCATCTTTGTTATTTTGTGTTAAGAACCTGTTAATAATCTGTATTCATTTCATTCTTCTCACAAAATCCAGATCAGTTGTATCAGAGCGGTCTGCTCCTTATCGTCTTAATTCATGTCCCCAACGAGGTCAGAGTATAAATAGTTAGGCCTCGAGCTTGTTTCTCTTGAGGACAAAATCTCTCACACGACCAAGTGACCTCTCATGGAAGGAGAAGATAAAGATGAAGGGACAAGAGATCCTTTCAAATTGTTGATTAGGGAATCCCTCACACAATAGAGGAACAAGATGATGGATAGTTTCGCGCAAATCCTTCAGCGGCTACCAACAGGTGATGCATCTTCTTCGAATGGAGGAACCGCCCCCTTCAAGGTGAAAATAAACTTTGATATTCCTATATTTGAAGGTCAGATAGATGTAGATGTTGTAGACAAGTGGTTTAATCTACTAGAAGGGTATTGTTTTGTCCATAACTTTTTGAATAGAGAAAAGATTACTTTTGCGCTCCTCAAAGTCGTTCCCCATGTCAAAGATTAGTGGGAAACGTTCTGTGAGAAAAAGGAAACAGAGGAACCCTCATTATTTTCATTCATGGCCACCTGGGAATCCTTCAGGGATGTTATTAAGGAACAATACTACCCTATCAAAAGTTATGACGACTTGTATACCAAATGGACCACACTGCGACAAGAAAGAGACCAAGCAGTGCCATATTTCACAAATATATTCCATACCTTGCGCACCAAGATGGGTATCAAAGATTCAGAGCGACATCTGGTGCTCTGGATATATACATCTAGATCAAAATGGAATTTCTAGACATCTCATCCTTGGGTGCGACCTAGAGATATGTCGTCAAAATCGAGCAGAAGATCAAACAAAATACGCGGCTATTTGGGTCTAGGAACCCCTCACAATAAAATCTAGGAAATGGTGACCCCAACCCATAGAATGAAGAACAAAGAAAATATGGACAGTATCAGGACAACTAGTCCAAGATGCAAGCAAAGAAGGACACTAGAAAGACAAAGAAAGACACTGAGAAGTGGTGTGACTTCCATAAGATCCCTTGGCATAACACTACTGACTGTCACTCAAAGAATTTGTTGGTGGTTGAAGTGAAAGCCTTTGAATCATATGCGGATGCTGACTCTGAGATAGAACTAAAAAGGGGAAGATAGATCATTGACATGGAACCCGGTGCCATCGTTGCTACCACCAAGGTCTAGCCTGGTGAACCGGATGAGCCAGAGGAAGGAGAGTGCCTCTTCCATTAACATATGTGGGTAAAAGGAACTCCGCTGCACTTGATCATTGATAGCGGTAGCTAGAAGAACCTCATCTTAGTAGAGGTTGTCAAGCGTCTAGCCCTGCCAACAACGTTGCACCCATAACCCTACACCATTGGATGGCTCTTCCAAGGAAGTGATATTCACGTCATCCAACAATGTTGATTGTCATATGAAATCAAGCCCTTCAAAGATGAGGTATTGTGTGATATTTCTCCTCTCGAAGTTTCTGATGTTCTTTTGGGACAACCTTATTTATGGAAATGTCATGCTATATATGAGTCCAGGCCTCATAGTGTTATTATTACTTTGAATAGGAAATTGTACAGGATACCCAAGGCAGTCCCACCTAGTGTTATTTCCTTGATATCTACTAAGAAATGTAGGAAGGTCATCTTTGATATGGGGAAGTTTGTCTTCTTCATGATTTGCTCTCAGAATAAGAGAAAGATCTCAGCCACATCTAGGGTCTCTATGGCCGACCTCTCCACACAGTAGAAGAAAGCATATAAGGTCGTGGAAGAATACTCAGATATCTTCTCCTCGCCTATAGGGGAACCTATGCACTTCCAGGTCAAGCACCCCATCAATCTAACCCATGGCACACTGCTACCCAATGGGCCAGTCTATCACCACTCTTTGTTAGAGAATGAGGAGATCAAGTGAAAAATCCAAGAACTGTTCCACAAGGGGAACATCTGTCCCAACTCATCACCTTGTGGGAGCCCAATTATGTTGGTATAGAAGAAAGATGGAACCTGGCGACTCTGTATTGATTACTAAGCTTTGAGTAAAATCATAGTCAGAAACTGGTACCCAATTCCCTGAATTGACGACCTCCTTGATCAACTCACAGGGGCCAAATACTTTAGTAAGATTGATCTGAAGTCTGGCTACCACGTCCCGATAGAACAGACAGATGTATGGAAGATCGCCTTCAAGTCAAAGGAAGGGATTTTTGAATGGTTGGTCATGCCCTTTTCTTTGACAAATGCTCCAACCACTTTCATGAGGATGATGGATGATATCTTGCGACCATTGACCAATACTTTTGTAGTGGTGTATCTGGATGACATTCTAATTTACAACAAGACTTGGGCCAAACACTTACAGCAAATTCAGCAGGTTCTCCACACCCTCCGACAACACAAGCTATATGCCAACTTGGAAAAATGTTCCTTCTGCATGGACAGGGTCCATTACTTGGGCTACATCATTGATCAACATGGCATACATGTGGATCGAGCCAAGATCCAAGTCATTCGTGACTGGCCAACCCCAACCACACTCACTGAGATTTAAAGCTTCTTGGGCCTTGCCAATTTCTACCATAGGTTCGTGCTAGGATTCTCCCATATTTCATGGGCCCTTAACCAAGTAAACAAGGGTGGTGGTAAGGATAAATTTGCATGGGTCCAGTCCCAATAATAAGAGTTCGATGATTTGAAGTAGCGCTTGTGCTCAGCCCCAGTACTTTCACTACCATACCTACAACATCACTTTGAGATTGAGACAAATGCTTCTAACTATGTTGTGGGTGTCGTTCTCACTCAACACAACCACCCCGTGGCCTATCATAGTGATAGACTGTCAAATATTGTCCATAAGTACCCTACTTATGAGAAATAAATGTACTCCATTATGCAAGACTTCCACTAGTGGAGAAATTACATTTTTGGGAAGGAGACAATCATCCACACTGATCATAATCCACTACAGGTCATGCAGACATAGGGAAAATTGAAGAATGGCCACCATAAAAAGTGGTCCACATACTTGCAGCGATTCCACCTCAACATCAAGTATAAAACATGAAGCACCAATCGCTTCGCTGATTTCCTCGGTAGACTACCAGTCATGACACTCACAACAGTGTTAGACTCTTGTGGCCATGAGACCTCTGGATGGCCCCAACTCTATGAGACAGAACCTAACTTTTCCACCACCTATCAAATGTTGAGTGCAAATGCAGTTGTCGATAATTTCCATTTTCGGGATGGGTTGTTATGTCTTCTGGGCCATATCTGTGTTCCATAAAGCGAGCGAGTGAAGTTGATCTAGCAAACCCACTGTAGTCGGGTGGAAAGACACTTCGGTGTCGAAAAGACAGTGGAAATGTTGCAAAAACATTTCTAATGGCTGAAACTTCAACAAGAGGTCAGCAAGTATATCAGGTCTTGCACTACTTTCTCTATTGCCAAAATGACCACTAAAAAATAGGGCATGTACACCCCTCTTCCTACTCCTGACGGGCCATGGGAATCCATATCAATGGAATACATGTTGGGCCTCCCATCCACCAAGAGGGGAAATGACTGTGTTTTTGTGGTTGTTGATCTCTTCTATAAGATGGCGATTCTGGTTGCCTGCAAGAAGAGCATCATAACAGAGGCCACTACCAAGCTCTTCTTTGAACAAGTCTGGGTACATTTTGAAATCCCAAAAACTATTGTCTCAAATCAAGATATTCGATTTCTCAGCACATTCTGGTTGAGCCTCTGGTCATTGTTGGACACCGAGCTCACCAAATCCACGACCTTCCACCCCCAGACAGATGGTCAAACCAAGGTTGTAAATAAAATGATTATGCATATCCTTCACATTTATAATTCAAAGCATCCCCACATATGGGATGAGAGCCTTCCCTATGTCCATCATAGCTACAACCGAGCCCTACATAGCTCAACCAACCACAACCCCTTTCAAGTGGGGTTGGGATTCCAACCGTTGGGTCCCATAGATGTTGCACTTCCCCTTGTAGTCACCTCAATTGACTCATATCCTACTCCAACTGAAGCTGACAAAGCCACTCGGTTCATTTAGTGGATCCCACACATCCCCCAATAGGTTTAGTATATCATACAAAAGTCCAATAACAAGTACAGACAACGCCATGATCAACATCAGGTGCCACATAAGTTTCAGGTGGGCGAAACATTTTGGTTGAACTTGTAGAAAGAACTCCTTACAAGACCCCATCATAATCTTTGACCACTCCATTATGGGTTTTACACTATCACCAAGGCCTTGGGGGATAATTATTTTCATCTCAACATTCCTCCTTTCATTGGCCTCCACCCAGTGTTCAACGTGGATCTCCTTCACCCTTATTTTACACCACTATTGGACACCATAGAAGTAGAAGAAAATAGCTCAACCCCGACTACATACAATAGGAATCCAATGATGATATTGTAGACACATATATCAAGGTCCCTAGACAACAAAGGATCCAACTTTATCGAGTCGTAAAAGCAGGGTAGCTCCTGCACCAAGGCAAGTGGCTCACCTGGGGCCAAATTCAACAAAAAATTCCTCATCTGATGGGGGACCTCAATTAAATGGAGAACATTTATCCCTAAGGAGGGAGGATTGATCCAGATGAATATTGGTGGCCACCCACCTTTTCCAACTAGCTCAAAATTGTTTCCTGGCAATTTTGGTAATTTACTATTTTTAGCAGTTTTCACTTCCGAAGCCTTTTTGAGGCCCTAAACAATGTTTTATGGGAAATCCATTTTTCAATATGGAATTTCCTTCAATATTTCACCTAAAATGAATCTCCTCAATGATACCTTTCAAACGGGCTATCATACACCTAAAATGGAGATCGTATGCAAAAGTTACGACCCCGGGAAATTGATGTAGTAACTTACCCAAACGAGGCCCGCATGATTTTTGGCACTTCATCTCCTAGGGTTAGGTTTTTGGATGTCTAGGGTTTTTGAAATTCCTTCTTATTGTAAAAATTCCTTCATAGCCTCATTTTAATCATCTTCTTGTGAATGAGCACAGTCGTCACATCTCTTCTCACAGATAAGTCGCCACCATTCCAGCGAGCTTGTTTCCGCTGCATTTTATAGTTTCCAACTTATTTCTTTATTGAATAGAAAACCAGTTTTAATGTATCTTTGTTATTTTGTATTAATAACCTGTTAATAATATGTAGTCATTTCGTTCTAATCATAAAATATGGATCATGATTGCAATGAATTCAATGAGTGGACTCCGACAAAAGGAACTCTGAGAACTAGTGACAATCGTTGATCAACGATCCAATGGTGGAGATAACATTGAGTGTTTTAGACTCACTGTGGTCCTAATGAAATGATCAAAAATCAATGATGGATATTGAATGAATATATAAATCAGATTTTTTCTAAGTGATATGGCCCCAAGGATCCGACAGGCCCGATGGTCCCAACAAATACGATCACAGATGGACAGTGGAAATTAAACGGAAACCCTGATCGAGCGATGGATGAGTGTTGAAGTCTAAAAGGTCTACTAGGAATCTTAATTATCCTAATAAAAGTGATTTTATATTAATGGACAAGTTAAAATGCATAAATTATTGGATGGTCGCTAAGTGTCGAGGACCAGTGAAGCAAATTGCATAAAATGAAAAATGTTAGGGCCCAATTGTGAGGAAGAGAAAAAGGGACTCTGAGCCGAATCGATGAGAATGAATTTGTATATGGACAACTGATTTGGTAGAAACCCCTATAAATAATGATCCCTTGATTAAGATAGTTATGGGAGTTGAGCATCTAAAAAAGTGAGGAAGCGAAGAAGATTTCATATCTCATGAACCTCGTGGAGAAGAAGACCAAATATTATGTGAAGAGGTTTGTTGTGTCTTATGGTCGATTTCAGGAAGAATTTTTTTGAAAGGAATTTCAGATCATCTAGGTTGGTTCCTGGTTTGTAAGAGGATTGGTGTCCTCTTTTATTTTCATGTTGGTTCCTATCACCAGGTCGGTGCCTAGTGTGCAGGTTGGTTCCTACAAAGGATAGGTATCCTCTTTCATTCATAGGTTGGTTCCTATATGCAGGTTGGTTCCTAAATTTTATGATTTGGTTCACCCCTCCCTCTCGGTAATACTAACATTCCAACATATTTGAAGTGTTGTTCTCACCAAAGTCAAAACTACTACTACAAGAAAACTCAGAAATAATTGAAGAATGCAATAAGTCTGATCAAAGCTTCAAATTTCATATCCCAAAAAACAAAATTGAATCCCAAAGCATATATACTAACAATAAGGTGCCTAACTTCATCTTTTCAATTTGGACTATGTTCTTTGACGGATCCAAATTTTAGGAGGGAGATAGTGAAAGATGAATTTATATTGATCTAGTAAGTAAACAAAGTTTATTATCATGTAGGCTAGAGTTCGAATGTACAAATAACACTCTTGAATATGAGGCCTTGGTTCAAGTACTCGAGAAGGCCATTGACTTGAATATTAAGGAATACGTTGTCTTAAGAGACTCTAAAATCATTGTGTGTAATGTTCCCAACTAGTTTAGGTAGAAATTACCCCAAATTATTATGTTTCTGACCCTTTTTAAATAGATTAATCAATGAGGAATATTTTCAAACATATGGAAAACATTCATTCCACAAAATTTAGAGCAGATAACCAGGGCATCTTGTTATGGATGGAAAACTTCCAGAATCAGTACAATGAAAACTAATGGCTATAATAAAAGTTTCAAAATGCTACTAAAAACACAAGCTACTAGCTTCTCGACAACTACACAATCTATAAAAACCACACAAGAAACCTGGTATGACGCCAACAAATGAAGCCAAGGATCTCCAAGCCTTATACTGGTATGCTACAGTGAAGTCTATCTTGTACGTGACCCTCTAAAACATTTTCATGATATTCTTAGGCCCGATATGCTATGAACCCCAATATATATGGGTCCTCATTGGATTCTTTCTAGGTGACTTGAGGGTCCTCGTAGGATGACCCTTACTCAAACCATGAGGATTCCTCTTCTTAGGGTTACTAAACACCCTCTGAATGTCGGTGGATATGATGATTGAAGTCTTCCTGAAACCTATTGCAAATGTCGTGCGTCGACTGATATATTTCAATACCCTCCTAAATGGAATAAATAACAATGAAGAACTCCAATAGCACTCCATATGAATCCCTCTCTTTGTCTAGCTAGGGTGGGTATTGAACCACTGAAACTAAACCTACAATGGAAGGTTTTTTCCCAAAACCCAAAAACAAATGATGGCTACAAGAGAATTCAATAAGATATTAATTAATAATTCCAAGGAGGTAGGATACCCCTCTATTTATTCTTCTTCTGGTTCTTATAGAACTTCTTTTGACCAAATAAAACCCTTAATTCCCCTTTAATAACATATAATTGTTTATTTTATTTAACATCTTTTTATGGTTTATTTCCATGACTCCCCTTTTATTTGTTGACTATATCCTACGTGAGTCATATAGGATAATGTGTCATCAATTGGAGGGGGAGATTACAATCCTCCCTTCCCAAGATCACTTGTCCTCAAGAAATTCTAGATTAGGGTGTTGTAAAATATACTCTCCTTCCCACTAGCATCTTCTGTGGACAATCCTTTCAGTATGACTAGACACTCTTGAATGACTCTTCTTATCATCCGCCATTCCCAGACATCGACAATCCTCTTGGGTGCTAAAACATTTTTTTCTTCCTCATCTATTGGAGGAAGATTTTCTGAAGCAGTGACCTATTGTCCCAATGCTTTATTAAGACAATACACCTGGAAGGTGTTGTGGATTCTTCTCCCCTTTGGTAGAAATAACTCATATGCCACCTATCCCACTCTCCTCATCACTTTGTAAGGTTTTTAAAAGAAAGGTTTTTAGCTTCTCTGCACCACTCTTCTTCAATGACATCAGTCTATATGACTGCAATCCGAGAAATACAAGATCTCCTACCTCAAAGTTGCATTCTACCTTGTGTCTATCTACATGCATTTTTTGTTGATTTTGAGTGACTTGCAAATTCTCTTTTAGGACTCTTAAAATGTGTTGATTTTCCTATAACCAATCCTTGGAATTAGGATCTCTTCTCTATCCAAATGCTAAATCCATAAAAGATGGAGCATCATATCCATACAATGCCCTAAATGCGCTCATACCAATGAGCATGTGATGGGTGGTGTTGTATAAATTCTCACCAATATATGAAAATTTTATCCATGCTCATTTCTTCCCTGACACATAGTTCCTAAAGTACCTCTTCATTCATTTGTTTACTATGTTGTTATTCCCATCAGTCTGGGGGTAATAGCTAGTGCTAGGTGTTAACTCTATCCTAGACATCCTGAATAGATACTGCGAAAATGCACTAAGACACCTGCTATCCCGATCACTAACTATGTTCCTTAGTAGGCCATGGAGTCTGAACACCTCCCGGAAGAATAGATATGCCACCTGAGATGCGTTGTACTCTATAGGAATAACAAATAAGTGTGAAAATTTATTCAACCTTTCCAATACCATATATACAGTCCCTACCCTACATCTTGGGTAATCTCAAGATGAAATCCATAGAAATTCTCTCCCATTTTTCCTTTGGAATCGACAATGTTTATAGTAGACCTGCAGGATGTGTGAACTTTGACGTGTTCCACTAGAAAATCATACTGATCCAGATTATTTTCAACATGAAATGAGAGTGGAGATATAATAAAGAAATGCACAGAGATATCGTGTATATCCAGTAATATAATAGAAATATATCATAGATGCAACCATAAACACAGAGATACAGTAATACACGATTTCTATGAATGAAAGAAATGTACAGATACTGTAAAAACACAGAGTGAAAGACTCGCTAGCATGGTGGCAGCTTATCTCTGAGAAGAGATGTGACGGCTACTCGCATTTGCAAGAAGATGGTTACAATGAGGCTCTGGAGGCCTTTTTACAATAATCAGGAATGCCAAAAGTCCTGGACATACAAAAACCTAACCCTAGGAGATGAAGCGCCAAAAGTCATGTGGGCCCCGTTTGGGTAAGTTGGTGCATCAACTTCCCAGGGTCATAACTTTTGCATACGATCTTCGTTTTAGGCGTGTGATAGCTCGTTGGAAAGGTATCATAGAGGAGATTCATTTTGGGGGCTCAATCATGCCTTTGGCTATCATTGAGAACCTCTATCTCGAAAAAACTTCATTTAGACCCTCAAAATGGCCCTGAAAATGAAAACCTGCTAAAAATAGTAAATTTCCAAAATGGCCAGAAAATTGTTTTGAGCCATCTGGAAAAGGTGGGTGGCCCCCAATATCCACTTGGATCAATCCTCCCTCCTTAGGAAGCAATGGTCTCCATTGCGTTGAGTTCCTAGGGGGAGAGGGAAAATCATTTGTTGAATTTGCATCTTGGTGAGCTGCTTGTCTTGCTGGAGAAGTCACGCTGCTTAGTTTGTGGAAATATCTCATGAACCTGTGGCTGGAAGGTTTGGACCTTTTTAACCAGTCTGGCTATTTGATATGACTGTGTGCAGAAGGAATCTTCATGCTTTGCTGCAACCTTGTCGACCTGCTTCTGTTGGATAGAAGGTGCTTTGGCCGAAGCTGTGGTGGCTTCAGTATCCTTCTATTCATCCTTTGAACAGATTGTGGAGAAGATGAATTTTCTAGTATGAGAGACTACCTTGCAGCACTGTTTAGGTGGGGCAGTAGTTGGAACTACCTCTGGTATCCTGTAGAGATGACCCCCCAAAGTAATAATGACACTACAGGGTCGAGACTCATAGATAGCATGGTGTTTCCACATATATGGCTGGGCCAAGAGAACATCACAGACATCCAGTGGGGAAACATCACACAATACCTCATCCTTGAAGGGTTGGATTCCATATGAAAATCGAGACTGTTGGATGACACAAAGATCTCGTCCTTGGCGAAGCCACCCAATGTTGTATGGTTGCAGGTGTGGTGTTGTCAACAATCCCAACTGTTTGACGACCTCTTCTGAGATGAGGTTCTTCTGTCTTTCGCTATCAACAATAAAATGTAGCGGGGTCCCCTTCACCCACATCTATGAATGAAAAAGGTGCTCCCCCTCTTCTGGATCTGTTGGTTCTTCTGGTTGAATTGTCGCGGTCGCGACAATAGCAGTGGGGTCTGTGTCGATGATCTGTCTTTTACCAGTATTT
>JZKD02S0708719.1:908362-919824 GCA_000966675.3 Picea glauca | reverse complement strand
CAAAATGGCCCCGGAAGTGAAAACCTGCTAAAAATAGTAAATTGCCAAAATGGCCAGAAAATTGTTTTGAGCCATTTGGAAAAGGTGGGTGGCCCCCGATATCCACTTGGATCACATACACTCCTTCATATGATGAAGTACATCTCCTTTTATACCTTTCCATGAGAATCGTTCCCTTACCTATCGATAGGCCTTCATATATCCTTGGTGTCGTACTAGTGGTCTGTCATGTGCTTCCCTCAAAATATTATCCTTGAGCGTAGACTTAGGGACAATATAAATCTTGTCCTTGTAGTATATTGTATCATCCACTACTTTGTACCTATCATCTTGAATACTCCTAAGGCAACCCCGCTCTCTTAGCAACCGGTCGCTCTCACCAGGACCTTGTACAACTCAGCCCGAAGAGTTAACAACTCTTCAGCTCCCCCAGGAGTCCTTTACCCACAGTATATTTCTCGGCGATCTCCCCTTCACTAGTCGGGAAATCAGTTTTCGCAGATTTGCGAAACTTGGGTGCACTTCCCGTGCAATATGAAACTCCGACTCCTGATCCCCAAGGTCAACGGTCAACACTTTTGGGTATCGGTGATTTCCCTATCGGGAAATCGGCAGATGAAAGGAGGCGATTTTCTCACCTCTCAGTACCCCGAACACCAATGTGAGATGCCACGTGCTATCCTCTGCTCCTTCTCCATGGGACCCGTCGCAACTTGGGGCTTTGTTGTTTCTCTGTGCTCCCTTCGACTTTGAAAACGCCGAAGTGCTGAGTCCCGTCTCCTCGGGATTGCGTGCCACCTGTCCCTCTGGTGATCGACGGCTCCGATTAAATCGGGGGATCACAACTCGCGATTCCGACGTGCATGCAACTCTTTCACTCTCCAACCCTGATGTGCCAATATGAAATGGAAATCGGACTCCTCCGTGCGCCTGCAAGTTAACTCCCTCGTAGCTCCTCTGTGATCCGATGGTCTGTGGGGTTTGAAAGATTTACTCGATAGATTCAAGTCGTCGATTCTCTTCCTCTTGAAGAGTTCTCTGCTTTACCACCTTCACCTGTGTAGGCGAAGGAAAGGAACTAACCCTCCTGATCTTTTACAGCTTCTGGGTTCCTTCAGGAAACTCCCTGCACGCACTCCTTGCGGATCTACTTCAAACACACTAAGTGTTTAAGTCTCCCCGACCTTGCGCACTCTTGCAGTAAAAGTCTATCAATGCCTTAGCTCAGAATCAAAATTCTGAGACCTTGTCTAGCCTGCACGACCCTGGCACGGCTCTAACAACCAAATTCAATCTGGGCAAATGAGAACAAGAGTTTAACTGCTTGACCTCCTCAACGCACTCTATGCGGAGGAATTCAACTGCACTCTATGCAGGAATCTCCTGGCTCAAAGAGAGAAACAATTGAAACTCATTTATCATTCTCTCAGGTTTCGAACCTGATATGAAATCACATACGCAGCATATAGAAGATAAGCATAAAGAGAAGCAAGTATGCAACAGCACAACATCAACAACACACACAACTCAAACACAGCCATGGAATTGAATCAAGGCTTCCTTCTATTAATTCAATCTGTACATGGGTGTTCTTCACAAGTTCGCTGAGTGGCTCAATTATAATAATATCAATTATACAAGGAGGGTGCCTGTATTCGTTTTCCCTCCTGGAAGTGAAACTGTCTAATCTACAGCTAACCCTATCTACCAGCATTAAAACTATTTAATGTCTTCTTATCTACATTACAATACAAGTGTGCTTCATATGAATGCATTCATTCAAACAACGGCACAACAATCTTTTCAAAGTAATTCAAAATGTATGTGCTGGTGCAGTCCAGCTGTCCTTCTCTTCCCTCCACGTTGCTCGGTTCATGACGATGTAGATGCTCCTGCATCATACTCCTCGGCTCGAAAGATTTCATGGGCTCTTGTCCATGAGCTCCTGCACAGTTCGACCGTGCTTCTGAATCACTGCTTCTGTTTCCCAGCTGGCATCCTCCACTGGGTGATTTTTCCATTTCACCAGGTACCCAAAATATTGCTTTCTCCTGGTCTTCCTTCCAATTCTTTTATCCAGTATGCACTCCATCTGCGGTTTCTGTGCAACTGGCAATTGCTTCTGCCACTGGACCACTGGTTCCTCGGTTTCAGTGTCTGCTGTATCAGTCCTATAGGGGTATAAGTCTGAAATATTGAAAATCGGAGATATCCCTATGCCCTACGACAACTCCAGATCGTATGCATTCTCAACAAATTTCCTCAGGACTCTGCAAGGTCCAATTTTCTTCATCTTGAGCTTGTTATACGTCCCCCTTGGAAACCTTTCCTTCCTCAGGTGCGCTCGCACCATGTCTCCAACTTCAAACTGGAGTTGTCTTTTCCTATGATCGGCTCTGCGCTTATACTCCTGGTTCACCTTCATCAGTCGTTGCTTCACCTGTGTGTGAAGTTCCTGCATTGCTTCAACAAATTCCTCAGCTCTCCCGCTGCTAGTTTCAGCCTGTTCTGACTCCCTAAGCTCAGATACTCCTCACGGATGTGTCCCATACAAAATTTGAAATGGACTCTTTCCTGTACTCTGATTCACTGAATCATTGTATGCAAACTCTGCCTTTGGTAGGATTTGATCCCAACTGCTGTGATGCTCGGTCACCGGGCTCCTCAACAGATCCCCCAAGCTTCTGTTGACTACTTCGGTCTGCCCATCTGTCTGCGGATGGTAAGCAGAGCTGAATGCCAATTTTGTCCCTAGGTTCTTCCATAGTGTTCTCCAAAAGTTACCTACGAACTTGGTATCCTGATCCGAGACTATGCTCCTCGGCAATCCATGCAATCGCAAGATCTCTTTGAAAAATAAATTTGCGATGTGGGTTGCATCGTTGGTCTTATGACACGTAATTAAATGTGCCATCTTCGAAAACCTATCCACCACCACAAATATGGAATCAACCCCTCACTGTGTTCTTGGCAAACCCAACACAAAATCCATACTGATGGCTTCCCATGGCCTCTCGGGTATGGGCAATGGATGATAGAGTCTTGTGTTCTGCTTCCAGCCCTTTGCATGTTGACATATCCTGCACCTGTCAACAAACCGCTTTACATCAGCACGCATGCTAGGCCAATAATAATATTCGCTCAGCCTGGCGAAGGTCTTATCGTGTCCAAAATGACCTGCTAAACCCCCACTGTTCTTTTCCTTCACCAAATTCTCTCTCATAGAGCAATCTGGAATGCACAATTGATTTCCTTTAAACAACAATCCATCCTGAATAAGGTATTCAATCCATGAACTCCTATCCCTGAGAACTGGGTTCTCAGCTGCCTCATATGCCTCGCAAAAGTCTGCATCACCTGCATACATATCTTTCAGATTTTCAAAACCTAAGGTTTTGACTTTGAACTCCTGCAACAGCAAACATTTCCTGCTCAAGGCATCAACCACCTTGTTCATAGTCCCCGAAATGTGCTTTATCACAAATGTAAAATTCTGCATGTACTCTACCCACTTCGCATGCTTCTAATTCAACTTCTTCTATTGACTCACGAACTGCAATGCATAGTTGTCACTATACAGGACAAATTCCTTGGGTATGAGATAATGCCTCCACTTCTTCAATGCCTGTATGATGGCATAGAACTCTTTATCGTATGTGGAGTACTTCAGCTTCGCATCATCTAGATTCTCACTGAAATATGCAACAGGTCTGTCATCCTGACTCAAGACCCCTCCAATAGCATACCCACTCGCATCACACTTCACTTGGAAGATTTTCTAAAAATATGGCAACACAACACTAAAACTGGTTGCTCAGTTATCTTCCGCTTCAACAAATTGAAGCTCCTCTCAGCCTCTGTTGTCCAATAGAAAACCTTATGCCGCTTCTTCACCATATCCATCATCGTGGCACTAATTCCACTGAAATTTCGAATGAACTTTCTATAGAAACTAGCGAGTCCATGAAAACTCCTTACCTCAAAAACGTTCCTTGGCAATGGCCAATTCCTGATTACTTCAACCTTCTCAGGATCCATCTTCAACTCATTTGCCGAAATCACAAAACCCAAATATATGAGTTATGTCTGCATGAAGGAACACTTCTTCAAATTGATCAACATCTTCTCCTGCTGTAGCCTCCTCATCACAATGGCCAAATGCCTCAAGTGTTCATCCCTGGTCTTGCTAAATATTAGTATGTCATCCAAATACATGACCACAAATTTGCCAATGAATTCTCGCAGGACTTCATTCATCAGTTGCATAAAAGTGCTAGGCACGTTTGTCAACCCAAACGACATGACCAGCCATTCGTACAAACCCTCATTTGTTTTGAATGTTGTCTTCCATTCATCTCCCTCTCTCATCCGGATCTGATGATATCCGCTCTTGAGATCTATTTTGGAAAAGTAATTTGCCCCACTCAGGAAATCCATCAAATCATCCATTCTCGGCAGTGGAAGCCTATATCTGATGGTAATTTTATTAATAGCCTCGGAGTCTGTGCACATTCTCCAGCCTCCATCCTTCTTTGGACTCAGTACCGTCGGAACGACACATGGACTAAGACTTTCTCTGACCAGTCCTTTATCCTGCAGATCATGTACCTGCCTTCTGACTTCCTCATTCTCCTGAGGCATCAACCTGTATGCTGCCTTATTCAGTAGACTTTCTCCGGGTATGAGGTCAATGTGGTGACTCACACTCCTCATCGGTGGCAACGAACGAGGTAGTTCGTCCACGATGATATCAGCGAACTCTCCAAGCAGTTCCTGGATTTCTTCCGGCAAGTTGTCCACTCTTGTGCTTGTCAGGACAATTCTCGGCTTCCAGAAAACAAAGAATTGTGGATCCTCATCTTTCTCCAGCTCTGTGAGAAGTTCCTTCCCACTCATGAGAAGTATGGTACTGCTCACTTTCGGCTTCACTTCCTTATCCTTCACCAGATGTAAGGTATGTGATCTCCCATCCTTCTCCAAGGTGTATGTGTTCATTCTCCCATCATGAACAACATGTCGGTCATACTGCCAAGGTCTACCCAATAAAACATGAAAGACATCCATGGGAATGACATCACACAGGATTTCATCCTTATATTCACCCATTTTAAAATTGACCAAGCATTGCTTTGTAACACATACCTGGTGTCCTTTTTGCAGCCATGTCACCTTGTATGGACTCGGGTGTTTGTTTGTTTTCAGCTCCAGCTTTTCCACCATCTCGATCGAAATGAGATTATCGATGCTTCCGCTGTCCACTATGACCTTGCATTTCCAGCCCTTGGTTTTGCAAGTCGTCCGGAACAGTCTGCATCTCTGCGCTGAGTTGTCCACCTCTTTCTCAGGTTTCAAGAGAGCCTTGTGCACTGTCAGTGACTCCCCACTTCCAGTGTTTTCATCCTCAACGTCTCACCTCCGCGCCTCTACGACGTGAGCTTTTCCTCTGTCCATCTTCCTCTCTGGACAGTCAACAGCTTTATGTCCGTCCTTTCCACATGTGAAACATGTGATAAATCCTCCATGGCCTCTTCCTCTACCTTGGTTACGAGGAATTATGTTGGCGTCAGCATATCTGCCACCCTGCTCAGTATGTTGCCTTGGTTCTGTTTGTGTCTGCCTCTGCTGTGAGGTTCCACCTCTCTCAACTTTGCCTTGTGGCTTCTGAGTTCTTTCGTGGGAAACTACTTTTCCTCTAGGCTGGCTTCTGCCTCACCCTCGCTGTCCCTGCTTGCGACTCAGCTTCTCCTCGGCCTTCAGAGCCATCTGGCACGCATCCTCAACTGTTCGGATGGTAACCATGCTCAGTTCATCCTGAATGTCATACCTCAACCCATTCAGATATCTCGCCACCTTTTCATCATCACTCTCCCGATGACCCGCTCTGATGTTGAGCCTGTAGAATTCTTCGGTGTATTCTCTCACCGTCATCAGCTTCTGTCTCAGGTTCTGCATGTTCCTGAACAAAGTGATCTGGTAGTCTCTTAGAATGAATTTCGCTTTCATCTTAGCGATCATCCGATCCCAGCTCTTGATCTTCTGTTTTCCTTTGGAACGCCTGTCCGCCTGCAACTCGTCCCACCATAAGGCTGCATGTCCTTTTAGCTTGGTAACAACATGCCTTATTTTCTTGTCCTCCTCGATGTCTTCGTAATCGAAGTAGGTGTCGAGTGCTCGGATCCAATCCAACAATTCTTCTACATTTAGACTTCCCTCATCGACGGGAATGTCCATCTTCATCTTCGAGCTCATCCTTGAAATGGCTCTAATCAGCCTTTCGGTTGATGCATCCTCTGTCATGACCTCCTCGGCATCGTGTCCAGCTTCCTCTTCAATCTCGGGATCACTGAACTTTGGTGCACCAACACCATGTCTCTGGGTGGTCTCCATTTCTTCCAGTCTGGCTCGGAGATCTCTCATCTCTCGCTCTATTTTAGCATTCCCTGCTGGCCTACCCCTCCTTCGGGTATCCCTGTCCTCACGATCAGGAGCTTGCCTTTCTCTTCTGGGTGGCATGGTGTATCTGCTTCTTTCTGCTACCTGAACAAAGAGAACTCAATCCAGGCTCTGATACCACTCTTGACACAAGTCGTGTGTATCAGAGTGCTTTCCTTTCCTCTTTCACTCCTCCTGCCTGAAATATGCAGACAAGATCTTCAGGCTCTGATACCACTCCTGACGCAACCCCACTCTCTCAGCAACCGGTCGCTCTCACCAGGACCTTCTACAACTTGGCCCGAAGAGTTAACAACACTTCAGCTCCCTCAGGAGTCCTTTACCCACAGTATATTTCTCGGCGATCTCCCCTTCACTAGTCGGGAAATCGGTTTTCACGGATTCGTGAAACTTTGGTGCACTTTCCATGCAATATGAAACTCCGACTCCCGATCCCCGAGGTCAATGGTCAACACTTCTGGGTATCGGGGATTTCCCTATCGAGAAATCGATAAATGAAAGGAGGCGATTTTCTCACCTCTCAGTACCTTGAATGCTGATGTGCGATGCCACGTGCTATCCTCTGCTCCTTCTTCATGGAACCCGTCGCAACTCTGGGCTTTGTTGTTTCTCCGTGCTCCCTTCGACTTTGAAAATGCTGAAGTGTCGAGTCCCGTCTCCTCGGGATCGCGTGCCACCTGTCCCTCTGGTGATCGACGGCTCTGATTAAATCGGGGGATCGCAACTCACGATTCTGACGTGCATGAAACTCTTGCACTCACCAACCCCAATGTGCCGATATGAAATGGCAACCAGACTCCTCTGTGCATCTGCGAGTTAACTCCCTCGTAGCTCGTCCGTGATCTGACGGTCTGTGGGGTTTGAAAGATTTACTCGACAGCTTCAAGTAGTCGATTCTCTTCCTCTTGAAGAGTTCTCTGCTTTACCACCTTCACCTGTGTAGGCGAAGGAAAGGAACTAACCCTCCTGAGATTTTATGGCTTCTGGGTTCCTTCAGGAAACTCCCTGCACGCACTCCTTGCGGATTTACTTCAAACACACTAAGTGTTTAAGTCTCCCCGACCTTGCACACTCTTGTAGCAACAGTCTATCAATGCCTTAGCTCAGAATCACAATTCTGAGACCTCGTCTAGCCTGTACGAACCTGGCACGGCTGTAACAACCAAATTCACTCTGGGAAAACGAGAACAAGAGTTTAACTGCTTGACCTCCTCAACGCACTCTATGCGGAGGAATTCAACTGCACTCTATCCAGGAATCTCCTGGCTCAAACAGAGAAACAATTGAAACTCATTTCTCATTCTCTCAGGTTTCGAACTTGATATGCAATCACATACACAACATATAGAAGATAAGCATAAAGAGAAGCAAGTATGCAACAGCACAACATCAACAACACACACAACTCAAACACATCCATGGAATTGAATCAAGGCTTCCTTCTATTAATTCAATCTGTACATGGGTGTTCTTCACAAGTTCGCTGAGTGGCTCCTCTTCTGCTCTTCTGTGCTAATGTTGAATGATAATAATATCAATTATACAAGGAGGGTGCCTATATTCGTTTTCCCTCCTGGAAGTGAAACTGTCTAATCTATAGCTAACCCTATCTACCAGCATTAAAACTATTTAATGTCTTCTTATCTACATTACAATACAAGTGTGCTTCATATGAATGCATTCATTCAAACGACGGTGCAACAATCTTTTCAAAGTAATTCAAAATGTATGCGCTGGTGCAGTCCAGCTGTCCTTCTCTTCCCTCCAGGCTGCTCGGTTCATGACGATGTATATGCTCCTGCATCAACTTCCCTCCATCATTTCACAAGAAAAGGTATTCTTGGAGTATTCTACCAAGAGAATCAACTTCTAGTCTGTTGAGACCTATGACATGGAGAAGGTTGAATTTTTTTTGGATAAGGCATCAAAAACTACATTATTATTCCCTTTTACATACTCAATGTCAAAATCATATGTTTTTACCTTAATTACCTATTTTTTTGTCTCTCATTTAGGTCCCTCTGCTCCAAAAAATATCGCAAGTTGTTGTGGTCCATCCAAAGAAGACATGGCTTGGGAAAGGGTTAGGCCAAGAAACTCAAATAAAAGAAAAAATTCATGCTTTCAAGCAACAAATGACAGAGAAACACAAGAAAATAGAGAGAAAATAAAGGATAAGAAACACCCAACACCCCAAAATGATATTTCCCTAGTGGAGTCGCCAATTATGTTATGAGGAAAATATCTCTATGGCTAGGGGAAAACCACAACTAATGGAACGAAACCCATAAATCAAATTTAATCTCAAGTATGCTATATAAATGAGATGCTAACAAGAGAAGGCTAGAATCCTACCTCGTCTAGATGTTCGAAGAAGACCACCGTTGAGCACACGACCCAAAGCTTTATACTTGCATCTTGTCCTAAACAACCAAGATACGCAAGCATGTGGAAATGCTATATAATGTTAGAATATAAATTAGCATAATCCATTAACATACATTAGAAATATGCACATGGAAAGTAATACAAATATTTTCAAGATATCAATTGGATGAGAAAATAGTATTTCTATTAATGTAATCAACATAAGTACATAGGTGATAAACTTTTGTAATGACACATATTAGAACCAAGAAACTAAGTCCCTCCAATTGGGCCACCACCACCTCAATCCTCCACAAAGGAAATCTCACAAGTAGTAGGAGTCAATTAATTTATCCATCTCAGGATAGGAAGCACTAGGGGGCTGAACAAAATAATTTTAGACTTTCAAGGACAAAGGGATGCAGACTCAATTATGAGGTGAAACTTCTTTAAAGTGTATTTTCTCTCAATGATATGTTCTTCTCAAGGATTGGAAATGGATCAATTTATAGCCTCTAAATGGAATTGAAGGGTCCATTCATAGCATTTACATTATATGGAAGGTCAAGAATCATGGATCTCGTGACATGGCATGGAAATTTGGCATATTTTTTAATTTATGAGCACCAAACTCGATGTACATGGGATGTAATGGAACAAACTATGTATACGAGAGTTGTGTAACTGTAGGTCGAATATATGGACAAAAATATGTGTTTTTGACTCTAGAGTGAGAAAAAAGGGGAATTTAAGTCTACAAAGGGAAATGGAAGGGCATCAAAGAAAGATGCATGGAGTGAGGAAATAATTTCTATAACAACAAGACCCCATAGCATGGTATTTAAGATTGGAGAGGTATATACAACAACAAGGGTTCGGGAAAGGAAATGCAGATAACAATCTCTACATAAAGGTAAATCAAGATAGTATATTTATAATTGAATTTTATGTTGATGACATTGTTTTTGGAAGTGATGATGACAGGATGAGTCAAAAAGTGGCTAAATACATGCAACATGAATTTGAAATGTCATTACTTGGTGAGTTGTCTTTATTTTTGGGACTCCACATATGTTAGCAAGATAAAGGTATTTTCATCTCCCAGACCAAGTATATAAAATAAATGCTAAAGAAGTTTGGAATGGTAGATTGCAAGATCGTAAGTACTCCCATGCATACTAGTTGCAAATTGAGAAAATATGATAAATCCAAGGATGCAAATCAGAGACTCTACAAATCAATGATTGGAATTTTACTCTATGTGACAACATTAAGACCAGACGTGATGCAAGCAATTGGACAAGTTGCAAGATTTCAAGCAACAGTAAAGGAAACACATGTTATGGAAGTAAATAGAATATTCAAATATCTCAAAGAAACAAAAGAATATAGATTATGGTATCCAAAATGGAATGACCTATCTCTAGTTGCATACATGGATGTAGATTGGTAAGGAAGTGTTGATGATAGAGGAAGTACAAGTGGATAAACCTTCTACTTGGGTGACTGTCTAGCATCCTAGTTGAGAGAGAAATAGTCTTCAGTATCGTTGTCCATAGAAGAAGCAGAGTATATTGTAGCAACAACATGTTGTACATAGGTGCTATGAATGAAGCAAACTTTGTAGGACATACACGTGGAATATGAAGAGCATTTTCTAATATTTTATTATAATACCAATGCTATAAGTATATCTAAGAATCCATTGATGCATTCCAAGATGAAACACATTCCAATCAAGTTTCACTTTATATGGGAACATGTTGCAAAGAAGAACATCAATGTAGAGTACATTGGGACAAAAGAACAAATTGCATATATCTTTACCAAACCTCTTATGAGGGATACTTTATAGTATTATCGATAGAAACTAGGATTAGTTTCATCCCCACAATGATCTACGTGACAACTAGCACAATACAACAGGGGGAGAACAACAGTGATCATGAAACAATTGATTTTTTTTTTAATTTCGTTTATCAAATATTTACATGAGGAAGCACCATGAAGAGAAACATTAGTAGATATTAGAGGCTTACTGATAAGGGGAGCAGCCCCAAGGAGAAGTCACCCTTTTCCATTGATTTCAAAAGGGGAGAGAAAAACATAGGCATGGAAACAAAGAGAAGAGGCATGAAGATAGAGCAAAAGAACATGACCATGAGTGTTTCCATCAACCATGTCTAAGTGTTTCCATCAATTCCAAAGGGGGATATTATTGAAAGATTAATTGTTGAAATTTTAGTTTTTGAAAGATTAGTTGTCATTGAATTGTCGAAATATTGATTGTCATTGATTTCAAGCTTTGAATAGGAAGTTAACAAGTTTCATGCCAAGGTAAATTAGCTGTAAAAAAATTTTAACAAGTTGCATGTCAATTGCATGTTAAAGTAATTGTAAACATAAGTTAACAATTTGCATGTCAGTTGCATGTCATCATGAGATCCTATGTTAGTTGCATGTCATCATGATATCCTCATTAAAACATAGATAAGAGTCAATTGGAAAATAACTATTGTAAATACTAATTAACATATCTAAAGCTAATAATTCGAGTTCAACGAACTCCAATGAAGGAAGAAGTTTGTAAGAGCCGAGTGTACAAATAAAACATTACAGATCCAGGTCCTTTGCATAAATCC
>JZKD02S0708719.1:873610-893028 GCA_000966675.3 Picea glauca | reverse complement strand
TCTAACGGTAGAGATTATGTTAGGGTTTTTTTCCCTAGAAGGCAACCCTCTTTTATGAGGGAAATGTATTGTGGCTATGTATGAGAGTGAATATTGTATTCTGAGAGAGGATACTATGAGAGAAAGAAGAGGAAGTTACAGCGGGTTTTGTTGTAGGTTGCATCCCTTCATTTGCTGGATAATAATAAAGGAAGGACCTGACAATTTCTCTGGTGGACGTAACCCACACTGGGTGAACCACGTAAATCTGTGTCTCTCTTGTATTGTGTGTCTTCTGTGTTTTTGTTTCTGAATTTGTTTTATTTTATTGCTCCACGGTCCTGTTTTTCTAACATTTTGGAGTAACTCCAGGTGGGTGAGGGGAATAAGACAATTAATTAATTAAAGAAAATAATTAATGGATAAACATGGGGGATGGATGACACTTGTACGAAGGAGAATTTTTAGGGAATTTTTATTAAAACTTAAAATTTAATGAGATTTAGAGAAAGAATGGAAGTTCTAAAACACTATAAAAGACAGGGAGGAGAAGAAGGAGGGGATCGGATGTTGGCATAATGTTACGCTGCCAGAATAGTGACTTGACTAATTTACTTGTGGGAGTTGGGATTTCTCAGTTCAAAGATTAGTGGTAGCTCAGCCTTGCAAGGCGAGCTGGGAGCTAGATATACCATCTGGACAGGGTGTCGCCCCTTTGCGGCTCGGGGGGCTAAGGGGGAAGCAGAGTACCCCTAGTGTTGGCTGGGAGGTACCAGTGTAGTCTCGACAGTCAGCGAGAGGGAGCTGCATGGAGCGCACATACGTCATTCAAGGCGGGCGATAAGGCAATGATACACTCATTATTTTGTAGAGTAGAATGCATTAGGAACTTGTGCTTGATCTGTATGTTGATTGTAAATGGATGAATTCTGCCTTGAGCTTTTTCCCATTCGATTGTTTGCCTAAAATTGTTGTGGTTAGTGTTCTGGTCTGAGTTTTACTGTTCCTTAGTTGGATCTTTAAGTTTTGGCATTACTCTTCGCGCTGTATTTTCCCGAATGTGGTATATTCACATTTAAAATTATTACGGTATAGTTTTATGGTCTTTGACCATCACTGATATAGTTATAATGCATTTTTGTTTTTACATGGATGCATTGTAATGGTGAATTCGTGCGGTAATAAATATAAACAATTTACTTCTGTCATTTACAAAAATAATGGGAAAAATTTACTGCGGTGATAAATATAAACTTTTACTTCCATCATTTACTTCGAACTCTTTCTGTAATGGATGTGATGGTGAATTCATTTGGCAAAGGTGAATTCATCAGAAATAGATAAGTATCTATTACTTAAGTCATTTACTTAGAAAAAAAAAAATCGAACTCCTTCTGTATGGATGTAACGCCGATTTCATTCTGTAATAGGTATAGACATATTACTTCTGATTATTTAAACTAGATAGGGGAAACTTTCGAATTCATTCGTTGATGCAGGATAAGGGCAAAGTTGTTCTGGTGAAACCTTCCTTGGGAGAATGTTTTCTTTTACCTGTGTCTTTTACTTGGGGCAAATTTAGATTTATGTCTTCTCAAGTCTAGATTCGTTGTTGGTGCCTGGAAGTGGTCATTTTAGAAACTTGTTGCTCAACCTTAATTTTAGACTCTCACACTCAGCCAACGCTAACCATGGTAAACTGTGAGAGTTGTTTTGGGATGAATTGTTATTTTACCCATAGTTGGTTGGAGAGTTAATGCTTAGGACGTGGCTCTATGGGAAAATTCTTGTGGCAACGCATTTTTGTTGTTATAATTCCCAGCCAACACAACAAGGCCTCCTTTGATTTGGGTCGGATTTACAGATAATTTAATTGCCTTACTTCTGTAACAGTCATCGCTGTGAGAAGCACCGAAGTAAAACAACCAAATTTAGTGAAACGACTGGTCTAAGCCATAAACCCTGGGATGCTCGACTACTTAGCATTACCATTTTAGGAGTCCCTATTACCAAAGTAAACCTGTCGATCTCTAAATAGAGAGAGTCAGGTCATATGACATTTTAGAACCCAGCCTTACTTTCCTCTAGTGATTTTTGGGTAGTCTATTTCCCTTAATGCTTACCACAACAATCTTCCTAAATTAATCCTGGCTACCAGTAGTATTCGTAAGCCAAACGATTCTGTATTAATGCCCGAGACAATAACCTTACCAGGAAGCGATTGGTCTTAAATGCATTTCTTTGCTAAATCATTAATGACAGGATATTATTCTGGATAAATGCCAGGTCGTATTGTTATCTATGCTCTAGAATTAATTACCTAGATTTTTCTTTATGCTAATGCCTCGATTATTTTACTCTTTATTTAATGATAGCATTAGTATTTAGACTGTTACCTTTGTATCAAAAATCTATGATTAATTGGAGTGTGATTAGAAATATTTTAGAGATGGCCCTACCAATTGTATTAATGATATAAGGTGAATGCTGAGTAAGAATATGAGGGCATATTCTTAACCTTGCTAAGTGGGTTGTGTAGGATGTCTTGATATTAGATTCTGGCTAAGTTATAATTTATGCAAGATGGTATGATTCATTAATGATCCATTATGTCTTTGAATAATTGGCCAAAGTCAAAGTTCAAATTCTTTTAGGACCCTTTTAACAATAAATTACCTTCAAGGCATACGGTAATAGTATAGTGAGAAATTAATGAGATATTATGGTTCACTAAGGCCCTTGCCTTAAAATAGATAACCTGGTTATTTGTTGTATCTATGGTTATATTATTGTTGTGTTTATTACTTTAATTGCTATAATAGTTTCCAGTGTCTTATAATTTGATTATATGTATTACCTTCAATGCAATACTCTAATAGTAGTAATGAGTTAGTAATGACGCACTATCGTAAAATGCTAGTTGGAAGAAATGTTGGATTAAAGTTGGGGTGCTTATTCACCTTGATAGAACTGATTGCATTTAGTGTCCAATGCTAAATGTCTTAGTTATAATTTTAGTCATTCTAGTTAGCCTACAACTGATGTTACTTATGTTTCAAACCTTGCAAAGTTCTGACTGGCTTAATTGATTTTATTTAATGTTGATATGAATGGCGCCTTGAAGTAAAGAAGATGACTACCTTTTCATCTTGAATTAAAATAAGGTTGATTTCTTTGGGCATGCACTTATGTCGTTTCATGATGGATTTAGTAATCAAATTCTCTTGCACTATGGAATTCTTGTGATCTGTGTTGATTCATAGAACTTTATCATGCAGCGATCGTCATTGATGTTTGTTGATTTAGCATTTTTAGTTTTGGTATGGATTGTGTTAGCGGGATGTAGACAGCTCCTTGTTCCTCAGAAAAATCGCCAGCCCTGAGACCTTAAATGGTTTAAATCAATGGGAACTTGGGCTTGAGCATTGCTTATGTGTCTTGGAGGTCCTAACCATTGCAGGGTAGGATGGGCGGGTAGTCGGTCTTATTTTTGTTGGTTGATTTTCATTCATTGCTTGCAGATATTTGATGTGCGTCTTAGGTCATCATGTGGTGTTCATCATTGTGTGCGTCTTGTTCGTCATCGGGTGGCGATGCAGAGTCGAATGTGTTTATTACCCTTGTAGACATACACACACAAAAAAAAAAAAAATTGTACTTGTTATAAGAGGTTCGTCGTCGTAACGAGGAGGTTCGTTACATATGGCATCAGAGCAGGTTCAACCCATGACTTGGGATCGCTACGAATTTCGTTGACATGATTTGATTATACTATTGCTAATCAAGTTGATTGTGTGCATGCAGGTAATCATGGTTAGAGGATGTCGCAGAGGTAGACGACGCGGTGCTAGGAGAGGAGGCGTGATTCCCCCAATAGCATCCACACCTGAGGGGTGTAACCCCCAGAGAGACGAGCAGGTTCTCGAACAGGCACAGACAGCAGTTGGCGATGTAGTCAGAATCATGAGATCTTTTCAGTGCATGTCCGAGGCACTGATCAACCATTTGGACAGAGATGAGGCCAGAGCACTGGCACCCACTAAGGTTCTGCCACGTGCACCGACTGTTACTGGTAACATTCATCGTGAACTCAAGAAGGTCAAATTTCCCGAGTTCTTTGGTGCTGAGGCATGGTTGGAGAACATGGCGATGTGCTTCGAACTTCTCGATTATACCTCTAACATGAAGGTTTGAAGGGGAGCACTCTTTTATGGTGGAAGATGCTCCTACCATAGCTGAACATGGCCATCGAAGATGTGTCATGGGAACTGTTTGAGGAACAGTTCTGAGGGAGGTACCTTTCAGAGGAATTCATTGAGCGTCAGCTCAATGAGTTCAATGCCTTATGATAGGGAGGTCGTACAATGCTCGAGTAGGAGGCCCATTTTATGGAGTTGCTCCGATATGCTCCACACCTTAACACGAAGAAACTTAAGGTCAATAGGTTCATGTTCGGCCTTAATGGTAGTCTATGTGAAAAGGTTAGGATTTTGATGCCTTAAGCCTTGCATGATGCCATACAGAAGGCCCTCATAGTAGAGGAGGAGCTTATCAGTGGGGGTTAGACCAAGACTCGAGTGAGACCAGCAGGGCAGGTTTCATCTGGAACACATCAGCACCAGACACCAGTGAGACATACACTGGGATATCGTGGCTTCTAGAGGGAATCCACTTTCACTACACCATGGCAACCACCGCCTCAGCAACAGACACCTTATTGGGGACTATTGCATCAACAACAATGTCGCCCGCAGCAGCAGCAGTTTAGGCCTATTCAACAGAACAGACCTGAGTTCCAGGCCGGTGGGCTATCATCTTCTACTTCTCGTACCAGGACTACTGGGCTGAAGAAGGAGTGTTGGACGTGTGGGGAGCCACACTACCAGTACGACTGTCCTGTGGAGAGGACCTGAGAATCCAGATCAACGGGACCCACTACCATGGGAGATATGGGCAAGGCCCATCGGATTCATGCAGCGGTGAATAACCACCAAGAAGAGCACCAGTCGACTATGCTCGATATGACAGGTACTGTCGCTGACCAGACCCTTAGTATTTTGATAGATCCCAGTGCTACCGAGAGTTTCATTTCTGGTGCATCGCTAAAAAGGATAAAGGTAAAGGCAGTCGAACAGGACAAGTTTATCTTCGTAGAGATGGCCTCGGGATCCAAACAGAAGGTTGGAGGAAAGGTTATGGGTTGTGCCCTTAACCTAGGAGAGTTTGTCACAAGGGACAACCTATACATCACGATCTTAGGATCTTATGATGTCGTGATTGGTATGGATTAGCTGGAATTGCATGAGGCGATACTCAACTGTAAGACAAAATGGTTGAGCTTGGTCGACGACAAGGGGAAAAGACGTGTGATTGTAGGATGGAACTAGGGAGTTTCCTTCAGGTTCATCTCTTCCTTATAGCTATGGAAGAATATGCGCAAGGGGTGCAAGCTTTATGTGATCCTTGCATTAAATGAGAAGGGAGTAGCAGAAGGTCTAGAACACCTTCCGGTGGTGAGAGAGTTTGCGGATGTATTTCCAGAGGAGTTACCTGGGATGTCGCCGGAGAGATATTTGGAGTTTACCATAGACCTAAAACTGGGGACTGAACCGGTAGCAAGAACACCTCACCAGATGTCGACCCCGAAGTTACAAGAGTTGAAAATGCAACTGAAGGAGTTGCTAGACCTGAGACTGATACGTCCTAGTGTGTCACTATGGGGTGCACCTGTTATTTTCATACAAAAGAAGGATGGATCATGGAGGCTTTGCATTGAATACCGTCAACTGAACAAGTCTATGACCAAGAATCAGTATCCATTGCCGAGAATTGATGATCTGTTTGATCAAATGAAGGGTGCGATGGTGTTCTCCAAGATCGATTTACGATCTGGGTATCACTAGTTATAGATCGAGGAGGATGATGTCTCTAAGACTGCCTTTAAGATGAGATTTGGACATTACAAATTTACTATTTTACCATTTGGACTGACAAACGCCCCAGGGGTATTTATGAGTTTGATGAATAGGGTGTTCCGCAAGTACTTGGACCAGTTCGTCCAAGTTTTCATTGATGATATTTTGATTTACTCTTGTACGATGGAGGAGAATGATGAGCACTTGCACTTGGTACTATAGTGTTTGTGAGAGCACAAATTGTATGGGAAATTGTCCAAATGCTCTTTTTATCAATCGAGGATTCACTACTTAGGGCATGTCATCTCCAGCGAAGGCATCGTTGTAGATCCAGCCAAGGTCGAGGCTATCATGGAATGGCCTGTGCCGATGAATGTCACAGAAGTATGTAGCTTTATGGGTTTAGCAGGATACTATCGACGGTTTTTTGAGGGATTTTCAAAGATAGCAAATCAGATCATGGAATTGCAGAAGAAAAAAAAGAAGTTTGTGTGGACTGAGAAATGCGCAGAAGCATTTCGGAGGCTTAAGGAGTTTTTGACGACAACGTTGATACTAAATGTCCCTAACATGGATGTAGAATTCTTGGTATGCACAGACGCATCCAAGGAAGGCTTAGGTAGAGTATTGATGCAAGATCGATGAGTAATTGCTTACATTTCAAGGAAACTGAGAAGGCATGAGGAGAACTATGCGACGCATGATTTGGAGTTATTAACCATCGTATATGCCTTGAAGGTTTGGAGACACTACCTTGTTGGATGAAAATTTGAATTAAAGACTGACCATTGTGGACTACAACACATTTTTACACAAAGCGACCTGAACGTGCAACAACGACATTGGTCAGAATTGCTTAGCGAGTACAACTTTGAGATTACTTACATAAAGGGAACAGTGAATCGAGTGGTCAATTCTTTGAGTCGGAGACCATGCATATTTTTCGTGTTGCCTCTTTAGAAAAATCTACGTGAGAATATTCTCACTTGACAGAGTGACGATGAATGGTACAAACAGGTCGAGGGTTTTATCAAACAAAACACAATGATGATACCACGATATGAGGGATTTTCATTTGATAGCGATGGGTTATTGAGGTTTAAAAGTCGGATTTACGTACCACCAAACGACAAGTTGAGGATGTTGATCCTTAGCGAGGCTCATAGAGAATTTTATATGGCTCACCTGGGAGTCACGAAGATGAGGGCAGACCTTAAACCCTTATTCTTCTGAAAGGGAATGAAGGCCGTCATAGTTAACTATGTGGCCAGATGTCTGAAGTGCTAGCAAGTAAAGGATGAAGATAGACACCCAACAGGATTACTACAAGCACATGCCATTCCGAAATCAAAATGGGAGGTTATTTCGATGGATTTTAATGTTGTATTGCCACTGACGACAAGGAGACATGACTCGATTTTCGTAGTAGTAGACACTCTCACAAAGAGTGCTCACTTTATTCCTGTGCGTATGATGTATCAGGCACTTGACATTACTAGAGTTTTCATCAATGAGATTGTGAGGCTGCATGGTGTGCCTAAGAGGATTATATTCGATCGAGGATCGGTGTTTACTAGACGATTTTGGATGAGTTTCCAAGAGGCCTTGGGAACCCAACTTAACTTTAGTACTGCTTATCACCTAGAGACTGACGCAAAGACCGAACGAATGAACTAGACCTTGGAGGACATGTTTTGCATGTATGTAATGGACCAACAAAAGTGTTGGGAGGAATTATTTCCACTAGTGGAGTTTGCTTACAACAACAGTTACCAGAGCACCATTAAGATGGCACCTTTCGAGTTTCTTTATGGACGACCATGTCAGACACCTTTGAGTTGGGATCAACTTGAGAATAGGGTCCTGGTTGGACCATAAGTGATCCAAGAAATGGAAGAGCAAATGAAAACCATTAGACAAAGGATTAAAGAAGCGCAAGATCGACATAAGAGTTATGTTGATGTGCACCAAGTCGACCATAGTTACGAGGTCGATGATCAAGTCTTCTTGTGGGTTAAACCACATATGAGTTTGATCAAGTTTGGAAGGGGAGATAAAATCTGACGTAGCCTCACCCCTTGCCTTGGCAAAAGGCCTCTGCACTGACCTCCCGGTCTTAAGGATCGTTCAAAGTTCACCCTCGAGTTAGAGTGGCTCCTTCAATTCTCCCCTGGAATCTTTATTTAAATTCGACCCACAGGTCTTTTTCAACACCGTACAGCCTTTAGGTCCGAACCCTTCTCCATAGAAACATAAAGTCACAATCAGGTTTCAGGGTTTTCCAATCCCCGATGTCAGAAACCCTTGCTTCCTCGAATCCCTTATCTCCAATATCCTGATAGGCTCTAACTCCAGCTAGCCCTCTAGGCAGCCCATGGTCCACACGACCTCCTCTTATATGACCACAATCATACCTCTTATCGGGATTCAAGGTTTCAAATGTTGAAATGTATTAAACCTCTTGTCCACGGAATCCCCAATTTTTCGATTCTCGATTTTCCAATTAATGACTCTTCCTTTTAGGAAATTTCCTGAAAGCTTCGATCTCGGCCACGTGTCCTCAAGGATGGATGGTCCTCGCCACTTCAGGGTTTTCACCATGGAAATTTCTGATGCCTCATTATGATGAGATGACTTCAACTGGTTCCCACACGAAGCTCTCCTCTTTTCGGAAAATTGGACTTCACGATTCCGAATTGCAAGTCTTCCTTGTCTCCAGGACTCACGAAATGTCGATCCCTGACTTCTTCGGATTTTCAACACGCGCCCCAAGTGGATGGATGGTTCATATTGACTCTCGGGTTTCACCAACTGCAAAGCCAAAACACTAACTTATGTGATTTCCGATGACTAAAATGCCAATGGGCTTCCGATCTTGCCCACGTGTCCCAACGGATGGACAAACCGATCATCTACGGGGTTTCCAACATGGATTTTCCCGATCTCTTGCTCACAAAAATTCTGATTTGTCGAGTCCTAAAACTCCAATGGAGTCTTCCCTTTTCAGGACTTTTCCCAAGATCTTAGATCTTTTCCACGTGTCCCCTCAATATGGATGGCCCTAATTCAACCTCATGATTTCAAGACTTTCGATGCCCCGATGACACAATTTCTTTGTCAACTTGAAACCCTGGTCGCCAAAATACCAACGGGTGCTCGATTATCGCCACCTGTCTCCTCAAGATGGATGGCTCATATGGATTCTAGGATTTTCACTATGAAGATTCTCGATCACTCGTCCTCGTGACTCTTGATTTCACGAATGCCAAAATCCTGATGGCCATGCCTTGGGTCGGAACTTTCCTCCTCCTGTTCACGAAGCTTAAACTTCGTGCAACTCTTGGTCAATCCAACGGCTGATCGGTATCTATGTGAAGATATGACGGTCCACAATCTCCTGTGAGTGAACTCCGTGTGCTACCATAACCTCCTCGCTTCTCTGGTAGATCTGACGGCTGGCAGGATTTCGCTAATCCTCCCCACAGATTCCTAACCGTTGGTCTCTTCCCTTTGATGATTTCTACAAAGGAAACCAAGGAATCTTCCCTGGACTTATCTGTTTGCGCTACAAACTTCTGATGCCCCTAAATGTTTTCAAAGGCTTTACTCCTCCTTAGTTTCTCACAACTTCGAGCCTCAAAGAGGATCCTTGCACGCACTCCTTGCGGCAACCTCCAAACACCTGAAGTGTTAAACGCTCTTCGACCTTGTGCATGCTCTGCAAAAATGGTCTCTCAATAGATTTTCTCATATACACAACTCTGAGACTCTCCTCGGCCTACGCACACCTTTCACGGCTCCTGTGTTTAGCTACACTCTAAGGAAATGAGAACAAAAGCTACCTTTCCTGAGCTTTCAGAGACAACCCTCTGAACTTCTTGTCGATGCACTCCTTGCGGACAATTCAACTGCACTCCTTGCAGGAATCTTACTCAGACAGAGAAACAATTGAAACTCATTCTCCTTACTCTTCCTCTCTCAGATTTCAAACATTCAACAAGAGCTCATTCATACATAGCATAAACGCAACTACATGCTAGAAAGAATAAACCATTCATGAACATAACATTCAAATATGCATACACAGAGAATATGTGAACACCATGACTCTGAACCACAACTTTCTTTATATAAATTTAGAACTTATGTACATGGAATCTGCTACACAACTCTATGCTTCTCTCCCTATGCTCTCTTCTCTATTCATGCTTCAATAATGTTACAATACACAATGAGGGTGTCTATATCCATTTCCCTCTTTCCTTCAAAAACTGTCTAATCTACACATTCAATTCTACCTACCTACATTAACTCCTATAAATGCCTTCTATCTACTAAGGACGAGAGAAATCGCTCAAGGTCTGTTTACATTATACCAGTGTGCTTCTTCTTAATGACTTCATTTAAGATTGTGCATCAACTTCAAGGAAATTTCAAAATCTGTGTTGGCTTGTCTAGCTGTCTTTTTGATTCCGCGCTGGCTCACTTGATGTCGGCGATGCTCCTGCATCAAACTCTCTCCTAGGTTCATGGGACCTTTCGAGATTGTGGAGAGAAAGGGGCCCATGGCCTATCGACTAGACTTGCCTGATTCTTTGAGGCGTATGCATGATGTTTTTCATGTATCTGTTTTGAGACATTATATTAGTGATCCTACACATGTTATTGACATGAGTTCTTTGCAGGTATTGGATGAGGGAGCGCTCACGGCTGAGCCAGTCTGCATCTTAGATCATCGCGTTTGACAATTACGACGTCAAATGGTAGATCAAGTCAAGGTCTAGCGGGACAATTATAGTTCGCACTCAACAACCTGGGAGGATGCATATGATATGCACCAGCCATTTCCATTTTTTTTTTATATATAGACATATGATAGTGTGATACACTTATTTCGGCATTTATACTGTGAAACTTCAGGATGGAGTTTATACCAAGAGGGGGTGTATGTAACATCATGCTCTGGTGCACTGAGTGAACTTATTCTTTGAGGACACTTTCTCACAAGTGATCTGGATTATTATGATATTAAAACATTTGTCTTTGATTATGATGCATCATGGGTAGATGACATGTTGTTTTACTACATTAACATAGACAAGTGCTATTGACTCGATTTTTCTGAGTGTGTAGGGTTTTGGACCTTGAGGATGCAGATGCATCGATGGAACCCCTTGGACTCTGGATTGAGTCAGGGAGTGTGCTATTGGGTTTGATTTATTTATTGTGATATTAGTACATTTGAGATGATGATATGATGTGGACATGTTCTGACATGATTTGTTGATGATGTAGGATGACGATAGCTTACCGACCAGACTCACATATGGAGTAAAGGGGTCACACACAACTACCAGAGAGTTTGAGGGAGAGGTATGGACAACATCCCTACCATATCCTTCTAGCACTCCCGCCATGGCTCAAACTGTAGGTTAATGATTACCTAGTTCCAGAGGACCCACAATGCCATGAGGGTAGACTGCGATAGTCGCTCACGATGATTCTAAGGGGTGCGTAAGAAGGTAGGGGCCTTATTCCTTAGAAGCCCTTAGTCTCCCACAAGTTCACCTGGTGGAGTATTGACTCCAGTGGTTATTGATGTCTACCAATTAGTAAAGAGGCGAGTGTCACCCTTGGAGCACATGGTGCGTCCTGAAGGGCATGTCACATGAAAGAAACAAAAGAGGCGAGTGGAACCCTTGGAGCACCTAGTGCATCCTGAAGGGCACATCACATTGATAATGATAGTGGAAGAAACCTAGATGGCCCTAAGACAGACAACAAATTAAGTAATTTAAAAAAAACTTCCCTAATTAAATGTCGCCCAGTTCAGAATCTAAGTTCTAAGTCTAAAACTTCTCTAGGGGTAAAATTTTGTCTACCCTTAAGAAAATATACATACATAAAAATAAAATAATAAAATTTAAACTAAAAACCACTTAAGTAATAGTTTTGGTCTTCATAAATTTTTGGGGTAAAATGAAGAGAGTAAGAAATTAATTAAAAACAGTGGATAAAAAAATCTTAAGAAATTAATTTATTTTAACTTTTGATAATTGAAAAAGGTACTAAATTAATAATAAAATTAAAAAGAGGATAATTTGCACAACTGCATTTTCTAGCTCAAACAAAAAGGAAGGAAGGAAATGTAAAAAATTAGGAAATTAGGGAAAGGAGGTAACCTAAAGAGGGAAAGGGGGAACTCATGGTAAAAAGCGGGAAACCAACTTAGGAAAGAATGGACATTTAAGAAACTTATAATTTTGAACTGATTTAGCAATTTCTTTTTAGGGGAAAGATTTTAAAACCTGTAAGGGAATCTAAGGGACCCTAAGAGTAAATTTAGGAGTAATTCTAGCTGTGTGAGGGAAATAAGACAATTAATTAATTAAAGAAAATAATTAATGGAGAAACGTGGGGGATGGATGACACTTGTATGAAGGAGAATTTTTAGGTAATTTTTATTAAAACTTAAAATTTAATGAGATTTAGAGAAAGAATGGAAGTTCAAAAATGCTATAAAAGAGAGGGAGGAGAAGGAAGAGGGGATCGACTGTTAGAGTAACGCTATGCTATCGGAATAGTGACTTGACTGATTTCCTTGTGGGAGTTGGGATTTCCTAGCTCAGAGAGGAGTGGTAGCTCGTCCTTGCGAGGCGAGCTGGGAGATAGACATACCATTTGGATAGGGTGTGGCCCCTTTGTGGCTCGAGGGGCTAAGGGGGAAGCAAAGTACCCCTAGCATTGGCTGGGAGGTATCGGTGTAGTCTCGACAGTCGGTGAGCGGGATCGACACGGAGCGCGCAGACATCATTTAAGGCAGGCGATAAGGCAACAGTATGCTCGTTATTTTGTAGAGTAGAATGCATTAGCAACTTGTGCTTGATCTGTATGTTGATTGTAAATGGATGAATTCTACCCTGAGATTTTTCCCATTCAATTGTTTGCCTAAAATTGTTGTGGTTAGCGTTCTGGTATGAGTTTTATTGTTCCTTGGTTGGATCTTTAAGTTTTGGCATTACTCTTCCCGATGTATTTTCCCGGATGTGGTATATTCGCATTTAAATTATTGCGATCTAGTTTTACAGTCATTGACCATCAATGATATAGTTATAATGCATTGTTTTTTTTACATGGATGCATTGTAATGGTGAATTCGTGCGGTAATAAATATAAAAAATTTACTTCTGTCATTTACATAGATAATGAGAAAAATTTACTGCGGTGATAAATATAAACTTTTACTTCTGTCATTTACTTCGAACTCTTTCTGTAATGGATGTGATCGTGAATTCGTTCGGCAAAGGCGAGTTCATCAGAAATAGATAAGTACCTATTAATTCAGTCATTTACTTAGAAAGAAAAAAATAATAACAAAATTTGAACTCCTTCTGTATGGATGTAACGTCGATTTCGTTCTGTAATAGGTATAGACATATTACTTCTAATTATTTAAACTAGATAGGGGAAACTGTCGAATTCATTCTGTGATGGGGGGTAAGGGTGAATTTGTTCTGGCGAAACCTTTCTTGGGAGAATATTTGCTTTTACCTATGTCTTTTACTTGGGGCGAATTTAGATTTCTATTTGCTCATGTCTAGATTCATTGCTGGTGCTTGGTAGTGGGCGTTTTAGAAACCTGTTTCTCAACCTTAATTTTAGACTATGACGCTTAGCTAACGCTAACCAAGGTAAACCATGAGAGTTGTTCTGGGAGGAACTGTTATTTTACCCATAGTTGGTTGGAGGGTTAACACTCAGGACATGGCTCTATGGGAAAATTCTTGTGGCAATGCATTTTTGTTGTTATCATTCCCAGCCAACACAACAAGGCCTCCTTTGATTTTAGTCGGATTTCCAAATAATTTAATTTCCTTGCTTCAGGAACAGTCATCACTATGAGAAGCACCGAAATAAAAAAACCAAATTTAGTGAAACGACTAGTCTGAGCCATAAACCCTGGGATGCTCGACTACTCAACATTACCGTTTTAGGAGTCCCTATTACCAAGGTAAACCTGTCGATCTCTAAATAAAGAGAGTCAGGTCATCTGACACTTTCAGAACCTAGCCTTACTTTCCTCTAGTTATTTTTGGGTAGTCTATTTCCTTTAATGCTTACCACAACAGTCTCCCTAAATTACTCCTGGCAACTAGTAGTATTCGTAAGCCAAACGATTCCATATTAATTCTCGAGACATTACCCTTACCTAGCAGCGATTGGTCTTAAACACCTTTATTTGCTAAATCATTAACGCCAGGATATTAATCTGGATAAATTCCAGGTCATCTTTTTATCTATGCTCTAGAATTAATTACCTATCTTTTGCTTTATGTCAATGCCTCGATTATTTTACTATTTATTTAATGACAACATTAGTATTTAGACTGTTACCTTTGTGTAAAAAATCTATGATTAATTGGAGTGTGATTAGAAATATTTTAGAGATGGCCCTACCAGTTGTATTAATGATATAAGGTGAATGGTGAGTAAGAATATAAGGGCATATTCTTAACCTTGCTAAGTGGGTTGTGTAGGATGTCTTGATATTAGATTCTAGCTAAGTTAAAATTTATGCAATCTGGTATGATTCATTAATGATCCATTATATCCTTGAATAATTTTCCAAAGTCAAAGTTCAAATGCTTTTAGGACCCTTTTAACAATAAATTACCTTTAAGGCATACGGTAATAGTATAGTGAGAAATTAATGAGATATCATGGATCACTAAGGCCCTTGCCTTAAAATAGATATCTTGGTTAGTTGTTGTATCTATGGTTATATTATTGTTGTGTTCATTAATTTAATTGCTATAATAGTTTCCAGTGTCTTATAATTTGATTATATGTATTACCTTCAATGCAATACTGTAATAGTAGTAATGAGTTAGTAATGACGCACTATCGTAAAATGCTAGTTGGAAGAAATGTTGGATTAAAGTTGGGGTGCATATTCACCTTGATAGAACTAGTTGCATTTAGTGTCCAGTGCTAAATGGATTAGTTATAATTTTAGTCATTCTAGTTAGCCTACAATTGATGTTACTTATGTTTCAAACCTTGGTGAAGTTCTGACTGTCTTAATTGATTTTATTTAATGTTGATATGAATGACGCCTTGAAGTAAAGAACATGGCCACCTTTGCATCTTGAATTAAAATAAGGTTGATTTCTTTGCACATGCACTTATGTCGTTTCATGATTGATTTAGTAATCAAATTCTCTTGCACTGTGGAATTCTTATGATGTGTGTTGATTCATAGAACTTTATCGCACGACGATCGTCATTGATGTTTGTTGATTTAGCATTTTTAGTTTTGGTCTGGATTGTGTTAGTGGGATGTAGACACCTCCTTGTTCCTGAGAACAGTCTCCATTCCTGAGACATTAAATGGTTAAAATCGATGGGAACCTGGGCTTGAGCATTGCTTATGTGTCTTGGAGGTCCTAACCATTGCAGGGTAGGACGGGCGGGTAGTCAGTGTTATTTTTGTCGGTTGATTGTCATTCATTGCTTGCAGATACTTGATGTGCGTCTTAGGTCGTCATGTGGTGTTCGTCGTTTTGTGTGTCTTTTTCGTCGTCGAGTGGCCATGTAGAGTCGAACGTGTTTATTACCCTTGTAAACACGTGCACACACAAAACAAAAACAAAAAAATTGTACTTGTTATAAGAGGTTTGTCGTCGTAACGAGGAGGTTCGTTACAAAAAGTACATCCACTATAGAAAAATAGGTAATTAACGTCTAAAATAGCATAGAAATTTAGTGTATTTCAGTTCACGAATTGGACACATTTTCCAACACAAAAATGGGTGCAATTTGGACTATTTATAATTGTGCCAGATTTAGCACCGAAATTAGCCCCATATTTAGTGCCAACAAAATAGTGCTAGGTTTAGTGCTAGGAATAACATCAAAAATAGCACAAGGAAAAACACCAAAAATAGTGCCAAGTTTAACACTAGGAATAACACCGAAAATAGCACCAGGAGTAGCACCAGATGGTGCTTCAATTTTTTCTTCTGATATGCCTTCCAATTTTGATTCTAGGTTGGCTTTTAGTTTGGCTTCTAGTTTTATATCCAGTTTTTCTTATGATATGGCTTCCAATTTTTCTTCTGGTTTGGCTTCCAATTTTATGTCTGGTTTTTCTTCTAGTTGTGCTTCCCATTTTGCTTCCAGTTTTGCTTCCCATTTTTCTTCCAGTTTTTCTTCCAGTTTTTCTTGTCATGTGGATTCCTATTTTGCTTCCAATTTGGCTTCCACTATTGCTTCCTTTTTTTCTTCAAAAAATTTTTCTTGCTTTCCTTAAAATTATTAATTTAATATGTTTTATTTCAATTTAATTAGTTAAATATATCATGTCTCTTAAATAAATTATATGATTATATAGTAAGTCATATAAATGCATTTGAAATATTTTATAGGATAATGTTTATAAATAATTTTTAGGGAAACGAACATCCATACAAATTAACATCATCATTATACTTATTAAATCTCCACCAAAATATAATCTACAACATCTGATATATAAAACATAGCAATATAATTATTATAACATGATCATCATCTATAATTAAAACAAGTGAGTCAAATATCTATAATTTAAGTGAATTTGACAACATCCATCATAAGCAGTAAATCAAAACCATCATACATAATAAATATGCATCCAAAAATCATCAACCACCTTCAATATATAAAAATTGATGAGTCAATATTGATACAATCATCATCATATATAACTAAAACAAGTAGTCAAATATGCCAGTAGATAAATAACATGTGAAGATGATAGATGTCCAACAATCAACATAAGTCAAAATGATACATCATGTAAAAATGATTTAAATAAAAATGAAAAATTTTGTAAGACAAAATGATACAAGTCAATATGATACGTCATTTCCAAATGATATAAGTCAAAATGATACAACTCAACAATATTGTACTGGTGGCCGTGAAAATGATACATATGATAGTAACCATGAAAATAGTAAGTATAGAAATATATAAACAATTATCCTTGATGCAATATATATGATCATGAATGTCACTTGTTGCTACGAGCAACTACCTCATCTTCATCATCACCATCAGGTTAATTATCATCATGATCATCATCATCATCATCTGCATCGACATCAACCTCGCTGCCATCTATATATATGTCATCATGAGCATCATTTTCCATCTCAGCATTAGACTCAACGTGATCTAGATTTATTTATGAGGATCATCCAGATCTTCTAGAAGATCCTTGTTCTACAAAAATGACATTTAGAATGAAAAAATATTATTTATTTCATGCAATAATTAATTTCTTTGTTATATATGTAATATTACAAGATATGAAATGAAACAATAATAATATTACATCATATCAAAGTGCACATATGATAATAACATTTCAAATAAGTTACAGATAAGATGTCATTCCAATGATGTAAAACATGCAACAATTCCAATAAACGTTAGTAAAGATCATAAATTTTTTTCTATACATTTTAACTCTCAACTATAAATTCTATTACATAACCGTAAGTTCCAACCTTCTCCATTTTTTTCTATGTATGATTATGTTTTCTATAAAATAATTTTAGATTTAACTGGTCTATATATCTTCTTCTCTTATATTTCACAAAAGAATATTTTTCTAGGACATTTTGGCACTGTAATATGCTTCAAAGGTGCTTTGAGAATTAACTAGTTTACAGGGAATTATGAAGATGCTCTCAATACTTATTCAGCTAGACCACATCCAAATGTCAATCATTCCAAAGAAACAATTCAATACATCAATCCCTAAAGGGATGAAAATTATGAGAGAAATGTAATAAAATGTGTCAAGGTGTATTTCCTTTCCTTGCCTTGTCATGCCTTGACATTCCATGTCCTGCCTTGCCTTGCCATGACATGTCTTTTCTTTCGATGTCATGCCTTGCATTTCCTTTCCTTGAAATGAATTTACTTACCTTACCATGCTATTCCTTTCCTTTCCACACCTTTCCTCGCAATTCCATGCCATGTCATGCCTTGCCTTTGCATCCATCCTAAGAAACAAGACACTTCCAACTAGGGGCATGTTATCCACCATATATGCAAAGAGGTATTATGATGACCAAGATGATGATTATGGACATGAGGATCATGTGGGTATTATGGAAGGATGTTTCTATGGTGTAAGCATACTTTTTGCTATTATCTTTGTATTTTCTTGTACAACAATCAACAATTACAAACAATCTCTCCATTTCAAAAAAAACCAAGTGAAGAGAAGAAATAAATTCAAATTAAGGTAAGGGTGGAATAAGACTTAAGGTTTTCATGTTCAATATTTTTATTGGTAATGTTGTACCCCTGAATACTGGCGACCAGGTCCCTACAAAATGGCATTCTTATTACTGCACATTCCTTGCCAATTGAAAAATCTAGTATAAATGGGGAGAGAAACTATGTTGATAAAAATAAGAAAAAAATCCGTTATGTTGTTGGGATGTAAATTGGAAAATGGCTATGTGACCATGATATTAATTGATGTGGGATTAAATATTGAGTGGAGTGTATTGATGGCTAGCATATCAGAGGATAATGGGGAAGAAACTCCCTTACAATTTTGCCTCAATGGTGTTGCAATTTTTATTGCTCAGGCTCGACTTACAGTTGGAGTTGTATTATTTTCTAACCTCTTTATTATATTCTCTACTAGACATACATAATACTCCAATGGAAAAACCCATATTTCAAGCAAGAAAGACTAAGGTTAAAGATACAATTATTGGAATTGTTAGAATCTTTGCAATTGTGGTCACCATTGTTGTTGTTGTTGTTGTTAGAAACTTAAATAACTTATATGATTATATAGTAAGTCATATAAATGCACTTGAAATATTTTATAGGATAACATTTATAAATAATATTTATGGAAACGAATATCCATACGAATTAACATCATTATATTTATTAAATCTCCATCAGAATAGAATCTACAACATCTAGAATATATAAAATAACAAGATAATTATTAAACATGATCATCATCTATAATTAAAACAAGTGAGTCAAATATCTATAGTTTAAGTGAATTTGACAACATCCATCATAAGAAGTAAATCAAAACCATCATACGTAATAAATATGCATCCAAAAATCATCAACCACCTTCAATATATAAAAATTGATGAGTCAATATTGATAAGATCATCATCGTATATAACTTAAAAAAGTAGTCAAATATGTCAGTAGATCAATAACATGTGAATATGATAGATTTCCAACAACCGACATAAGTCAAAATGATACATCATGTAAAAATGATTTAAATAAAAATGAAAAATTATGTAAGACAAAATGATACAAGTCAATATGATACGTCATGTCCAAATTATATAAGTCAAAATAATACAAATCAATAGTATTGTACTAGTGGCCATGAAAATGATACATATGATAGGAACCATGAAAAGAGTAATTATAGAAATATATAAAAATGATCCTTTCTGAAATATATATGATCATGAA
>JZKD02S0708719.1:825193-873435 GCA_000966675.3 Picea glauca | reverse complement strand
GTCATCATGAGCATCATTTTCCATCTCATTACCAAACCCAATGTGATCTGGATCTATTTTATGAGGATCATCGAGATCTTCTGGAAGATCCTTGTTCTACAAAAATAGACATTTAGAATGAAAAAATATTATTTATTTCATGAAATAATTAATTTCTCTGTTATATATGTAATATTACAATATATGAATTGAAACAATAGTCATATTACATCATATCAAAGTGCACATATGATAATAAAATTTGAAATAATTTATAGATAAGATGTTGTTCCAATGATGTAAAACATGCAACAATTCCAATAAACGTTAATAAAGATCATAAAAACATTTGTTATACATTTTAACTTTCAACTATAAATTCTATTACATAACCGTAAGTGCCAACCCTCTCCATTTTTTGCTATATATGGTTATGTTTTCCTATAAAATAATTTGAGATTTAACTGGTCTATATATATTCTTCTCTTATATTTCACAAATGAATATTTTTCTAGGACATTTTGGCATTGTAATATGCTTCAAAGGTCCTTTGAGAATTAACTAGTTTACAAGTAATTATGAAGTTTCTCTCAATACTTATTCAACTAGACCACATCCAAATGCCAATCATTCCAAAGAAAAAATTCAATACATCAAGCCCTAAAGGGATGAAAATTATGAGAGAAATGTAATAGAATGTGTCAAGGTGTATTTCCTTTCCTTGCCTTCCCATGCCTTGACATTCCATGTCCTGCCTTGCGTTGCGATGCCATGTCTTTCCTTTACATTTCATGCCTTGCATTTCCTTTCCTTGCCATGCATTTCCTTACCTTACCATGCTATTCCTTTCCTTTCCATGCCTTTCCTCTCAATTCCATGCCATGTCATACATTGCCTTTGCATCCATCCTAAGAAACAAGACACTTCCAACTAGGGGCATGTTATCCACCACTTATGCAAAGGTATCTTATGATGACCAAGATGATGATGATGGACCTGAGGATTATGTGGGTATTATGGAAGGATGTTTTGATGGTGTAAGCATACTTTTTGCTATTATCTTTGTATTGTCTTGTACAACAATCAACAATTACAAACAATCTCTCCATTTCAAAAAAAAATTGAGTGAAGAGAAGAAATAAATTCAACTTAAGGTAAGAATGGAATAAGACTTAAGGTTTACATGTTCAATCTTGTTGTTGGTAATGTTGTACCCCTAAATACTGGTGACCAGGTCCCTGCAAAATGACATTCTTATTACTGGACATTCTCTGGCAATTGACAAATCTAGTATAATTGGGGAGAGCAACTATGTTGATAAAAATAAGAAAAAAACCCTTTATGTTGTCAGGATGTAAGGTGGAAAATGTCTATGTGACCATGATAGTAACTGATGTGGGATTAAATATTGAGTGGAGTGTATTGATGTTTAGCATATCAGAGGATAATGGGGAAGAAACTCCCTTACAATTCTGCACGAATGGTGTTGCAACTTTTATTTATAAGGCTCGACTTACAATTGGAGTTGTACTCTTTGCTAACCTCTTTATTATATTCTCTATTAGACATACATAAGACTCCAATGGAAAAACCCATATTCCAAGCAAGAAAGACTAAGGTTAAAGATACAATTATTGGAATTGTTAGAATCTTTGCAATTGTGGTCACCATTTTTGTTGTTGTTGTTGTTGTTGTTAGAAGCTTAAATAACTTATATGATTATACAGTAAGTCATATAAATGCATTTGAAATATTTTATAGGATAACATTTATAAATATTTTTTAGGGAAACGAACATCCATACAAATTAACAACATCATTATCCTTATTAAATCTCCATCAAAATATAATCTACAACATCTAGCATATATAGAAAAACAAAATAATTATTATAACATGATCATCATATATAATTAAAACAAGTGATTCAAATATATATAATTTAACTGAATTTGACAACATCCATCATAAGCAGTAAATCAAAACCATCATACGTAATAAATATGTATCCAAAAATGATCAACCACCTTCAATATATAAAAATTGATGAGTCAATATTGATAATATCATCATCATATATAACTAAAAAAAGTAGTCAAATATGGCAGTAGATCAATAACATGTGAAGATGATACATGTCCAACAATCAACATAAGTCAAAATGATACATCATGTAGAAATGATTTAAATAAAAATGAAAAATTATGTATTAAAAAATGATACAAGTCAATATGATACATCGTGTCCAAACAATATAAGGAAAAATGATACAACTCATCAATATTGCAATGGAGGTCGTGAAAATGATACATATGATAGTAACCATGAAAAGAGTAATTATATAAATATATAAAAAATGATCCTTGATGTAATAGATATGATCATGAATGTCACTGGTTTCTACAAGCAACTGCCTCATCATAATCATCACTATCATGTTAATTATCATCATGATCATGATCATCATCTGCATCGACACCCACCTCACTGCCATCTTTATATATGTCATCATGAGCATCATTTTCCATCTCATCATTGGACCCAATGTGATCTGGATCTATTTTATGAGGATCATCAAAATCTTCTGGAAGATCCTTGTTCTACAAAAAAAGACATTTAAAATGAAAAATTATTATTTATTTCATGCAATAGTTAATTTCTCTCTTATATATGTAATATTACAAGATATGAATTGAAACAATAATCATATTACATCATATCAAAGTGCACATATGATAATAAAATTTGAAATAAGTTACATATAACATGCCATTTCAATGATGTAAAACATGCAACAATTCCAATAAACGTTAGTAAAATCATAAAAAAAATTGTTATACATTTTAACTTTCAACTATAAATTCTATTACATAACTGTAAGTGCCAACCCTCTCCATTTTTTTCTATATATGATTATGTTTTCCTATAACATAATTTGAGAGTTAACTAGTCTATTTATCTTCTTCTCTTATATTTCACAAATGAATATTTTTCTAGGACATTTTGGCACTGTAATATGCTTCAAAGGTCCTTTGAGAATTAACTAGTTTATAGGTAATTATGAATATACTCTCAATACATATTCAACTAAACCACATCCAAATGTCAATCATTCTAAAGAAAAAATTCAATACATCAAGCCCTAAAGGGATGAAAATTATGAGAGAAATGTAATAAAATGTTTCAAGGTGTATTTCCTTTCCTTGCCTTCCCATGCCATGCCATGCCATGCCTTGACATTCCATGTCATTCCTTGCCTTTCCATGCCATGTGTTGGCATAGGTGCATACCCAGGGTTCAATGCTACAACAACACACCAACAAAACCCTAACTACCGGGCCTTTCGAAAACACCTACAAAGCATATGAAGTCTCACTCAAGGTAGATGCAGGGGTGGTTGTAGGACTTAGGTGTCTGCAACCTTAGCTGGGACACAAATCTATGATTCTAACAATTAATAGATCACTTAGCACTATTAGTTTTATCATTATCTAACCAATATCTACTCCATAGAGATAACAGAACATTGCAACATTCACCCTGATCTAAGGTATATAAGCACTTAGCAAAGGAATTAGATCAGATCTAGAAGATTATAGCACTAAGAAAGTTCACAGATGTCAAATCTAGCATCCAAATTCATTATAAGCACAAAGCATAAGCAAATCTATCTATCTATATCAAATAACTTAGCACATAACACATAAACACATTAGAAAATCTCACAGAGAAGCGTAACATAGTATTTACGTGGTTCACCCCCACCCTGGGGTTACATCCACCAACTCTTCTTCTTTATTAGCTTCAATCAATCATCTACATGAACAAAGCCAAAAACCCTTACTCCGCATAAGACAGGAGATCTACACAACTCGCTAGATTCTCCTTCCTTGAATTACAACACAAATCCCTCCACAGTCTCTTACAATGAATTGCACTTGGCTCTGCAAGTCTCACATAGTATGCATACAGCTTTTCACTTCTTGATCACACAAATCCCACTCTTAGCAGTTAGCCAACTTGCACAACACTTGCGCACTATTCCACTACTTCTTACTTTTCCTAGCCTTCTATTTATACATAAAAAATAGGCCTAAACATGGGTAAACCCATGGGTCGACATCCCATTCCCATTACATATTCCCAAATCCAAAAAAGGACCCAAAAAGGGGCCGAGATCCTGCTATCTTTACCTCGTCTTGTGTTCCATCTTTGACAGGCTATCGAAGTCCCAAAATAGTTCAACTTGACCAAGGATCTCTGAAACCTTGGTCAAGGGCCAACACCGTGTCTTTCCTTTCCATGCCATCAATTGCATTTCCTTTACTTGCCATGAATTTTCTTACCTTACCATGTTATTCATTTCCTTTCCATGCCTTTCCTCACAATTCCATGCCATGTCATGCCTTGCCTTTCCATCCATCCTAAGAAACAAGACACTTCCAACTAGGGGCATGTTATCCACCATCTATGCAAAGGTTTCTTATGATGCCCAAGGTGATGATGATGGACCTGAGGATTATGTGGGTATTATGGAAGGATTTTTTGATGGTGTAAGCATATGTTTTGCTATTATCTTTGTATTTTCTTGTACATCAATCAACAATTACAAGCAATCTCTCCATTTCAAAAACAAACTGAGTGAAGAGAAGAAATAAATTCAACTTAAGGTTTACATGTTCAATATTTTTGTTGGTAATGTTGTACCCATGAATACTGGTGACCAAGTCCATGTAAAATGGCATTCTTATTACTGGACATTCCCTGCCAATTGACAAATCTAGTATAATTGGGGAGAGAAACTATATTGATAAAAATAAGAAAAATCCCCTTTATGTTGTTAGGATGTAAGGTGGAAAATGGCTATCTGACCATGATAGTAATTGATGTGGGATTAAATATTGAGTGGAGTGTATTGATGGCTAGCATATCAAAGGATAATGGGGTAGAAACTCCCTTACAATTCTCCCTCAATGGTGTTGCAACTTTTACTGCTAAGGCTCGACTTACAGTTGGAGTTGTATTCTTTGATAACCTCTTTATTATATTCTCTACTAGACATACATAAGACTCTAATGGAAAAACCCATATTCCAAGCAAGAAAGACTAAGGTGAAAGATGCAATTATTGGAATTGTTAGAATCTTTGCAATTGTGGTCACCGTTGTTGTTGTTGTTGTTAGAATCTTAAATAACTTATATGATTATACAGTAAGTCATATAAATTCATTTTAAATGTTTTATAGGATAACATTTATAGATAATTTTTAGGGAAATGAACATCCATACAATATAACAACATCATTATACTTATTAAATCTCCATCAAAATAGAATCTACAACATCTAGTATATATAAAATAACAAGATAATTATTATAACATGATCATCATCTATAATTAAAACAAGTGAGTCAAATATCTATAATTTAAGTGAATTTGACAACAACCATCATAATAAGTAAATCAAAACCATCATACGTAATAAATATGCATCCAAAAATCATCAACCACCTTCAATATATAAAAAATGATGAGTCAATATCGATAATATCATCATCATATATAACTAAAACATGTAGTCAAATATGCCAGTAGATCAATAACATGTGAAGATGATAGATTTCCAACAATCAACATAAGTCAAAATGAAAGATAATGTAAAAATGATTTAAATAAAAATGAAAAATTATGTAAGACAAAATGATACAACTCGATATGATACGTCATGTCCAAATGATATAAGTCAAAATGATACAACTCAACAATATTGGACTAGTGGCCATGAAAATGATACATATCATAGTAACCATGAAAAGAGTAATTATATAAACATATAAAAAAAGATCCTTGATGCAATATATATGATCATGAATTTCACTGGTTGCTACGCACAACTGCCTCATCATCATCATAACCATCAAGTTAATTATCATCGTGATCATCATCATCGTCATCTGCATCGACATTGACCCTATTGCCATCTATATATATGTCATCATGAGCATCATTTTCCATCTCAGCATCGGACCCAACGTGATCTAGATCTATTTTATGAGGATCATCCAGATCTTCTGGAATATCCTTGTTTGTACAAAAAAAGACATTTAGAATGAAAAATTATTATTTATTTCATGCAATAACTAATTTCTCTGTTATATATGTAATATTACAAGATATTAAATGAAACAATAATCATATTACATCATATCGAAGTGCACATATGATAATAAAATTTGAAATAAGTTATAGATAAAATGTCATTCCAATGATGTAAAACATGCAACAATTCCAATAAACGTTAGTAAAGATCATAAAAAAATTTGTTATACATTTTAACTTTCAACTATAAACTCTATTACATAATCGTAAGTGCCAACCCTCTCCATTTTTTTCTATATATGATTATGTTTTCCTATAAAATAATTTGAGAGTTAACTGGTCTATATATCTTCTTCTCTTATATTTCACAAATGAATATTTTTCTAGGACATTTTGGCACTGTAATATGCTTCAAAGGTCCTTTGAGAATTAACTAGTTTACAGGTAATTATGAAGATGCTCTCAATACTTATTCAACTAGAACACATCGAAATATCAATAATTCCAAAGAAAAAATTCAATACATCAAGCCCTAAAGGGATGAAAATTATGAGATAAATGTAATAAAATGTTTCTTGCCTTGCCATGCCATGTCATGCCATGCTCTGAAATTCCATGTCCTGCTTTTCCTTGCTATGCCATGTCTTTCATTTCCATGGCATGATTTGCATTTCATTTATGTGCCACGCAGTTCCTTACCTTACAATGCTATTCCTATCCTTTACATGCCTTTCCTCACAATTCCATGCCATGTCATGCCTTGCCTTTGAATCCATCCTAAGAAACAAGACACTTCCAACTAGGGGCATGTTATCCACCATCAATGAAAAGGTATCTTATGATGACCAAGTTGATTATGATGGACCTAAGGATTATGTGGTTATTATGGAAGGATGTTTTGATGGTGTAAACATACTTTTTGTTATTATCTTTTTATTTTCTTGTACAACAGTCAACAATTACAAACAATCTCTCCATTCCAAAAAAAACCTAAGTGAAGAGAAGAAATAAATTCAACTTAAGGTAAGGGTGGAATAAGACTTAAGTTTTAAATGTTCAATCTTGTTGTTGGTAATGTTGTACCCCTGAATACTAGTGACTAGGTCCCTACAAAATGGAATTCTTATTACTGGACATTCCCTGCCAATTGACAAATCTAGTATAATTGGGGAGAGCAACTATGTTGATAAAAATAAGAAAACCCCCCTTTATGTTGTCGGTATGTAAGGTGGAAAATGGCTATGTGACCATGATAGTAACTGATGTGGGATTAAATATTGAGTGGAGTGTATTGATGGCTATCATATCAAAGGATAATGGGGAAGAAACTCCCTTACAACTCTGCCTCAATGGTTTTGCAACTTTTATTGCTAAGGCTCTACTTACAGTTGGAATTGTATTCTTTTCTAATATCTCTATTATATTCTCTACTATACATACATAAGACTCCAATGGAAAAACCCATATTTCAAGCAAGAAAGACTAATGTTAAAGATGCAATTATTGGAATTGTTATAATCTTTGCAATTGTGGTCACCATTTTTGTTGTTGTTGTTGTAGTTCCATAAGGACTTCCATTGGATGTCACCTTGACTTTAGCTTATTCAATGAAGAAGATGATGGTTGAAAAGGGTTTGGGATGATGATACATTTAGATATTATCACCATACTCTTCAATCTAAGATCTATAACTTTTCTCCTTAGCCATAAACTTACTTGTTTGAAGAAGCATAACCATATACCCTATCACAATAAGACGACAAGGGAAAATATCACCTAGGGTATATTCATACTAATGTCAATTCCCAACACTCAACAATATGCAACAATATTAAGACTAAAGGACATTGCTCTAATTCACCTACATGATGGTCCTCTCTCTTATGGTGTCATTCTTTCGTTAGTTTGGATTCTTCTTACATAATCTTTGAAGATATTGAAAATAGGCTTCATGGCATGTGAACTAAGCAATTACAAGTCATGCTCAATTATGAGATTTTTCCAACCCATTATGAGATATTTCTAAGTGATTATGAATTTTTTTTTCTCAATTTTGAAATAATAATTATTTAATAACTATTAAATTGTGATGAAATAATTATTTCCTTATGAAATAATTATGACGTTTTTTCTCAATTATATAATTTCAACCTCATAACATCTCATAGAAACCCTGAAAAGCCTATGGTGGAATATACAAGTATGATAGATGCCCCTTAATATATGAGGTCAAACGAGGAAGTGATGGGAAACATACATTACAAAAACATATGATGACAAATGGCTTAAGTAGGATTTCTTCATATCAAGGAACTGGGAAGTACCTGTAAAAAAAATTCAACCAATCATATATAGATCACCCTCGAGGTAGTGTTGTCGTACGTTTATGACACACCGTCAACAAGAGGGGATGATAAGATATGGGGTTGACTACTTAACCCAATCCATTTGGTATAATCTGCCCTGATGAGTTTTATGGCTTCATTAGCCAACTAATATCCTAAAACAATTTAAAATGTGTGAACTAACTAAATATACTACTCTAACAGTCAACACTTTAATTACAAATGCTTAACTAACAATGTTTATATACAATGGTTATATACAGTTTACAAGGTTTGAGCAAAGCCTTGTGAAAATAATTGTTTTAAGATAATGGATCTAAAAAAGATTAAAAACAAACAAAATTATTCTAGTACTCTAAATGAACAATGAATGAACAAGATTGTGAATGATATAAAGAAAATAGACAAAGTAGATTGATGTTTAAATGATGCAATCACTTTTCATTCACAAAACATCAAATTAAATGAATAATACATTAACTAACCTCTAGTTGATCAATAGTAATAAACTAAATTCATCTCTCTACATTTGTATGAACTCCCCTTGTCCCGTGTCAAGTGAAAACCTATGATAGAAGCAAGCATAATACTTCCTGAAGAAATTCAAGGAAGTGTTTCATATTCTAGAGAGAGTTTATGATGACACAAAGAAAAATAATTATATATCATGTGACCTTGAGATGTCCAATAACTTAAAATGAAAGAAATTCCAATTCTCAAGAATGGTGTTACCAACTATCTAGCATCAGATGCAAACTCAAAATAATTGAATAGATGATCAGTCACAAATATAAACTAAACCAAAATATAATCAATAGCATAAAAAAAACATGTTGGCACAAGGGCAGGTCTAGGGTTCAACGCTTCAGCAGTGCACCAACAAAACCCTAACTATCGGCCCTTTCGGCAACACCTGCGAAGCAGATGATGTCTCACCCGAGGTAGAGATCAGGGTGGTTGCAGGACTCAGATGTCTACAGCCTAGCTGGGACACAGATCTGTGATTACAATACCTTAATAGATAACTTAGTAGTTAATATTCATTATCATTTAATCCTTATTTACATCACATATTCAAACCCTAATTATAGAACAATGCAGTATTCAACCAGATCTAATACATCCAGCACTTAGCACATAGAAATAGATCATATCTAGCATTCATTCACATTACTAAGCACTAATATATTATATGAGATGCATCTAAGATATATCATTGAACTAAGAATACATCACATCAATAACACAACAACTATAATACACAAAGGAACCACAACATAGGATATATGTGGTTCACCCCAGTGTGGGGTTACGTCCACCAACTCTTCTCTTTTTTATTGTCTTCTTTCAATATTCTACAAGAATAGAGCCACAAGAAACCACTTTTCATAGGATAGGATACTTGTGCACACCTCACTAGATCTTCCTTCCCTGAGCTAGGTTTAAGCACAAAGCCTTCTTACAATCTGCACATCAGCTTCTTACAATCACTTGCACTTAACTTTGCAAGTTCTCAACACACAGTAAGCACAAAGCATTTTCAACCACATAGGTCAAACTCTAGCACTTATCATATTGACCTCATTAACCTTAGCACCCCCTACTTACATCGCCTAGATTTCTATTTATACATTACAAAATGGGCCTAAACATGGGTAAACCCATGGCCTAACATCCCATACCCATTACATAAACCCTAAACCCAAAAATTCCTTAAGAAGGGGCCAAGATCCTATGATCTCTACTTCACCTTACTCTCTACCTTCGACTAGCTTGTCGAAATCACAAAATCGACCAAACATGACCAAGGTTCTCCAAAACTTGGTCAAGAGCCAACAATCTCTCAACAATCACCCATGACTCGTTTCAAGTCACTCTAGTCTGGGTAAGTCTGCCTCAAATGCCTTGAGCTTGGCTCGAGTTGTTTCAACCTGTTGTGTCACTAGAGTCTCCTTCTCGGCAAACTCCCGAGTGACCTTCTTAGCGACAGGTCCTTCCAATCACTATTCAACTGAGGTGACTACTTGTTCTAGCTGTGCACCTTGTCCTTCAATTTCCTCAAAAAGTATGCAGGTTGCATCCTGCACTAGCTGGAGTCATTGGGTTACTTCCATGACCTTACTCTAAATGGCATGGGCCTATTGCTGAACTTTGCATTGTTCCTAGTCTCTTTTCATCCTCTCAAATGGTGATATTAGCTTCAACTACGCTTGTAATGTTGTTGGTTATTGTTTTGCCTCCTGGAGATGTGAATCTAGTGTCCTAAGCTCGATGTCCTTTGCAAGGCACTCATAGGTCTGCGCACTTTGACTATTGAGTTATTTGCATTCCAAGGCTAATGCCTTGATTCTCTCAACTACACTCCTCACAATTTCTTCCCTTAGATATCGCACTTCCTACAAAGTGCTTGACACTACTTGTAATTCTAGTTCGGTCATCCTCTGTTGGAGCTGTTGAATGGCTTCAACAAGCTTCCCTACTTGTCTTTCTACTGGGTCTTCTTCCATCTATTCTAAGCATGTCATAGAGTGAAGTACTCTAATGACTACTTCTTTAACTCCAATATTCCTTGGGAGTAGTTGTTTCTTCTCCTTCTGGAACTACACTCTATCCTCTACAAACTTGGCTTGGATGTCATCTCTTTCCTGTTGCACAACTCAACGTTGTTCTCTGGCTTCATTTTTTCTTGCTTTAAGGCCTCAGTGGCCTGCTCATTTTCTTCCTGAACATGACGAAGGTGATCTTCGGTCACATATGCTATTCAAAAGAGTTAGGAAGGTTCGTATCCCAACTTTGTTCCTTCAAATGACAGGGGCGTGGTAGACATTGCACGACTAGAGTGGAGGGCTTGCTATACCCCTTTCATATATGCTTCAATTATTTCATACATGGTCTCTTGTTTGGCTTCATTGCACTATAAAATATCTTTTGAGGTATCTAAGACAATAGTGATGATGAAATATATTTCATCCATCGTGAGCACAATCTGCATCTGTGGTTTAGTAGCTTTAGACTTATTCCACGATGTAGATTTTGGGGAGGAAACATTTCTTTTCATGGAGGTATCAGCTTCATCAATAGGGTCCCTAGGCAATGTTACTTCACCTTTTTTATGCTTGTCTTCTTCTCCTTTATCTTCTTATTGGTCTTTTCTTTGTCTACTTCATCATCACCTCCCCCTCTGGGTGAGTCTGAAGTAGTCTCTTCTGATGTGATGTTCAGATTCTGTACCTCTTCCTTTTTCTTCCTTCTGCTACTATTGGGTGCATCATACTCTTCGCGAGTGACCAAAGGACTTCTGGTTAGGTCGGGGTTGGACAGTCTTGCCTAGTCGACTGGGATAAGGAGCTCTCCAAGCCACTCCTTAGTTATTTCTTCCATGTCCTCCTCGGTGATCTTGTAGTAAGATTGGATTTATTCTTTATGTTCATCTCCTCGCACAGTGATATAACTAAAATGTCTATCTCCACAAAACTTCAGAAAGGGTCTAAACCTGTGCAGGGTATTCAGCCTCATGTGATGGGAAGACTCAATAACCCTCTTCAACTATAGGTAATAGGTGTGGAACACTGCATTTGAATACCATTGTTTATCCATGTCATTTGAATACTAGAGCATGGTGAAATTCACAGCTAAGGGTTCTGATGGCTCAATCTCAGTGAAGGTTGCACCTTCCAACATCTCCTAAGAAATGAAGGCAATGAGGATCAAAAACAAACTAAAATGGAACTCATAGACCTAATATTGAGCTTCATGACAATCTTTCTCTAATTGGTTGACGAGAAATCTCCCCCAGTTCATTTGTAGCCCTTCCATGTATTTTCTTGCAAGATTGATGACAAACCCCATGAACTACGTGGGTTTGTTATTCCTTACTATATTACCAACAATCAACTGTCAGGCTAGGTTCACTGTGCCATTCTAGATGGAGGTTACCTTGTAGCCCCTCTTCCCCTTTTCCACATCGTCATAGGTGTCTTTGATTATCTATGCCAGGGTGCGATCTGCAACCTTTCCTGGATAAAATTCTTGTGGGTCTGGTCCTTGTATGCTTAGTCTGGTGATCCTATGGATTAGTGTCAGATCGAAAATGATATGCCTATCCAACCACAAATAACCACCATGGAAGCATGACATTAGGAGCCTAACACACGTGTTAACCTCCTGATGTCTTCAAAAGTGTGATATCTTCATTATGTTTAGGATAGTGGACCTTACGATGTCCATGGTCCCCAGATGGCGAATGATTTTTGACTTCTTCCCCTTTGTCTTTTTAAAATACTTGTATGGTGTGAGTATGCCATATATATTGCGGTCTCCTAGTCTATAGTCACTGATATTCAATGTTGGAATCCTCTCCAACTATGGTCTAACTACTCATATCTCCTTCGGGAGGTACACAGTGATGGCTGTGTAGTTGAAGTCCCTCGGGATGCTTTCACGACTCACCGTGCCAGCTAGAGGTGGGATGTAGATAGGTAGGACAGATGGGATGAGATTCACATTCTCTAAGTCATCATGATGCTTCATTCATTTCTTTGTCACATCTCAGGATGGTCCAGATCCATGAGCTATTGACAGGGATGCTTGCACTCCTCTCATCAATGAGGCTTGGATGCCTACATACATCACCTTCTTGGCCATGACGTCTATTAGGATCTCTTCGACATATTTTTCTACTGCTCTAATTTTGTCCAAAATGCACACTCGAGATCTAGTATCTCAGGTCAGTGAACAACATTCAATATGACAGAAAAAATGGTGAGTTATTCAATAATCACTATGCGAAATAAAGTACTAGTTCTCTGTGGGCTCGGATAGTCGAAATTGGAAAAAGTGTTCTTGGTGCAACGCTTGACGGGATAAATAGACAACGTCATAACATACTCTTCCAATGGGAAATAATGCCTCAATCAATGCAATTCCATCCATTATGGCATGGTCCCAACGTTCCAATGGCGAAACTCTAGAAGTAACTACGTTTCTAGTCATTCTGTAGCATCATTCTAATGGTCGTGATGCCTCCAACGGTCATATTGCTTCACCCATGGGGAAGTTCCAGTCTTCATTGTTTCATAATGCCGATGCAGTTCCATATCTGCAAACATTCTTTTTGTGAAGTCCTCTCTAGTACTTCTTTCAATTTCTCTATCTTTTCTTTCTTCTTGCTGAGCTTTCAAGATTTCTTTCCTGTAATCTAAGTCACTGTTTTCCTCTTTCCATTATTGTTCTTATCTCCTCTTGGCATAGCAACTTCACACTGTGGAGGATCTTCCATAGGGTTCGAGGGTAATACTTCTTCTCTTTCTGGGGTAGGTGCTTTACTCTCTTGTACAGATAGGTGTTTCAAGTCTTACTGTGTTCTTTCAACTTTGACGTCCAGATATATGGTCCTTAGTAGCTTCAAATGGTCCTCTTATTCTTCCAGTAAGTGTGTTATTATACTAGCCATGAAATCTCTTAGTTCTTTCTTTTTCTATTCTAGATCCTCCTCTTCTTATTTCCTTCGTATCTGATCTTTCTCAATCTAGTTTTTTCCTAGCAAAATAGAAAATGGAGAGTTGTTATCAACAAACTTAACGATCTCAAATTCTTATTCTATTGAAGTTACATGAACACTCATAGGTATCTGGGTAAGTCTTCCACATAGGGTTATCATTTTTCCTCTAAATAATCCTATTCCTCCTAATGAAGGAACCATAGTGGGTTTTCCCAAAATTTCCCAAGTTCTTTCTGTCATGATATCCACCTGTGTTTCCTGATCTAGGAAACAGTCTATGTCAAAGTTTTATATTCTTGTTTTTATGCTCTCCTTCTCTTTTAATATCTCTAATAAGTTGATATATCTTTGATCATTCAGGGTTTCTTTCATCTGTAATAATACAATCTCTGATTCTTTTCGGGTTCTATCATATCCTTAGTTTCTTGTCTTGTATCATGTTTTTATTGTCTCATATTAATCTTTTCAACTTTAACAATGATTATAGGGCAATCGAAAACTTCATGTCCAATAGCCTTGCAACAAAGGAAAATAGAACCTCTACCAGGCCATTCCTTAGCAATATGTCCTGGTCTTCTGGAACTATAACAAAGATTTAACCCTCTCTTTCTCTTGAAAGATCCCCAACATTCATTGTACTGCACACTGGGATCATAGTAACTAACCTAGAAGATATTCTTTCTAGGATCATGCATCCATTTGTTAGTCCAAACATTCTTTCTATGCATAAGAATAACATATCTTTCACTATTCTTATCAGATCTATTCATATCAAATCTTCTTTCTTCTAGTTGTACCCTAGTTTTCATACTAGGACCAAACCTATTGAACATAACTAGATCCATTCTTTCGAAATAAAAAATTCTAGTTATCTTACCTTTATCAGAGCACAAAGCTTCAATATCTTACCTCTTTTCTTCAGATCAAACTTCTCTTCTAAGCACTAAGCGTTGCAAGCCAAGTAGAATACTACACACTAGGGAAACCAATCTACGCACATAGATTTCTCTTTTCTTCAGTTCCCAGCAATCATAGTTTCAGGTACCGGAAATAGAACCATTTTTGGGTACAGGGATAGACCCAAGGTTCAACGCTTCAGCAACGCACCAAAAAAACTCTAACTACCGGCCCTTTTGGCAACACCTGCGAAGCAGATGAAGTCTCACTCAAGGTAGAGGCAGGGGTGGTTGCAGGACTCATATGTCTTAAACCTAGATGGGACACAGATATGTGATTACAATACCTTAACATAACACTTATCAATTAACATTCATTAGCATTTAATCCTTATTTACATCGCATATCCAAACCCTAATTATAGAACACCACAGTATTCAACCAGATCTAATACATCTAGCACTTAACACATAGAAATAGAAGAGATCTAGCATTCATTCACATTATTGAGCACTACGCTATTATATCATATGCATATAAAATATATCATTGCACTAAGAATACATCACATTAATAACATAATAACTATAATGCACAAAGAAACCACAACACGGGATATACATGGTTCACCCCAGTGTCGGGTTACGTCCACCAACTCTTCTCTTCTTTATTGTCTTCTTTCAATATTCTACAAGCAAAGAGCCATAGGAACCCACTCTGCATAGGACAGGATATCTGTGCACACCTCATCAGATCCTCCTTTCCTTAGTTAGGTTTAAGCACAAAGCCTTCTTACAATCTGCACAAAAGCTTCTTACAACCACTTGCACTTAGCTCTACAAGCTCTCAACACACAGTAAGCACAAAGCCTTTTTAACCACATAGGTCAAAATCAAACACTTAGCATCTTGGCCTCATTACCCTTAGCAACCCCTACTTACATTGCCTATATTTCTATTTATACATTACAAAATGGGCCTAAATATGGGTAAACCCATGGGCCGACATCTCATACCCGTTACATAAACCCTAAACCCAAAAATTCCCTAAGAAGGGGCTGATATCCCTCAATATTTGCTTTGCCTTGCACTCTGCCTTCGACGAAATCGACGAAGTCCCAAAATCAGTCAAACATGACCGAGGTTCTCCGAAACTTGGTCAAGGGCCAACAATGCATGATATAAAATATTATGTGCAAAACTCACTAAAGCTAATTTAACACAGATAACATTTCACATCAAGAAATTACATGAGAAGACAATGAAAAAACATTGCAAAGTCTACATGGGATGAAAGCCAAAGAGTAAGTTGCTTTCTCATATAGTTTCAACAAAATATGTTCATCATATGGTCCAGGAAGAATTTTTGGGATAATAGACTCTTAAAGATTGATACAATTAATACATAAATGATAGCAATTAACCATGTATTGATAAAACGAACTAAAGCTAATTTAAATCAATGCATAATCAATTACTCAAAGGATATGAAGATATTATAATGAAAATAAAACCATTTTACTCACAGGATAAAAACCATTAAGCAATTTGGAATTTCATATTCTTATTCGAAAATACTTGTCCATTCAAATTCCAACCATCCGTTACTCCATTTGAAAAGAAAAAAAATTACAAAATAAATAATATACTAAAAATAAAGGATCAAAATCCTCCTCTGAACTTCTTGGATCCCTCGGCTCTAAAATTTCTCATATATTTATGCAATGAATGAACAGTCTGGGTGTCACTAATAATTTTTGCCACCTGAAATTTGCCTCATAAAAAGTCAACAATATCTCTTAAATCGTGCATTTGTCTGGGAAAACGCTCCTGAGTAAGCTAAATGGGTCCATTTTGGAGATGGGTTGTCAACTGTTTCTTCAGATTCCTCACAGTTTGGCCTAAATCAGTCCCGCAAAATCATCTGTCTATTCTTTAACGCATTTCCAAATCTTATTTGTTGTTGCTCATAAATGATTTGCAACAATCCCATATTTTTTTTGGATCAATTATATTGAATGTATTTAGATAATAAAATCAAGCCATGATCATATCTGTACCAAACAAATGATAATAGAAACCTGTGAAACAAAAAGAAACCAAATTAATAACCTAAAAAATGTGAATAAAACAAAATCTAGAACAATAAAATTAAAATGAACTTAAACTAACTATAAGTTCTAAACAAATATTGTTTATATTTTCATTTCAAATATGATATTAAAATTCTAAAATCTTCAAGTTGATGGAGAGGAGAAAAAACATTAATTTTGGGTTTTCAAAAAATCAAACAAATGATAGATAATTATTTATTCTTTATTTTTTATTTTTATTTTGAAATGAGATGCAAACTGACAAAAGAATTTAAGTAATTAAACCTACCAAATGATTTTTTGAAAATGATTGCTAATGAGAAAAAGATGAAAACATAATCAAAATTTAAACGAAAGTAAACAAATGATAAAAAAATGTTTTAGTTTAAATTAAGGTTTCTATGTTCATCTCTCCCTCAATCAAATTTGATCAAACGTGCACAAATGTCATAGAAAAAAAGTGTCACAATAAACTTTATTCTTGTAAAATCATTATTATTAATCCATGTATTCAACAAATCCATTATCATAGCAGATAAATTCAATAAGGAAGAGGTGATAACAAACTCCCAAATTATGAAGCTCGTCCATCAACATAAAAAATCTATAGAAAGAAAAACAAAATGGCATTTGAATTTCATGAAATTCAAACCAAACAAAAGAAAAGAATATAAACTCAAACCAACATCAAAACAAATAAAACTAATACCAATCCAATCAAGTCAAAGGGAAAAAAAACAAAGAATCCAAGTAAAATTTTGAGGGACCCTATATTTTGATTAAAATAAAGAAGGGGGTTGTTGGGGACCAACAAATGGCGACCCACTAGGCGAAGTAGTTATCTCTGATCTCATAAGCTTTCATCTCAGGAAGAAAATAATAAGACTTGTAAAAGGATTTAAGCTCCTTGAAATAAATTCACTTTGAGACCATTTAGTATTAGGATAGATGAATTTTATAACCAAGCAATAGAATTTTTTTTGCAGGGGATTATAACCTGAAAGAATGTCTTAATCAAAGAGTCACAATGTTTATAAAAGGAATTCAATACCGTTGACAGACCCACTGGTGCCAGCAGGTGTCCATAGCCTCAGCAGGGATTTCATTTAACCCACTCAAATGCTTTAATCGCATCCAATAGTTTTATCCACATGTTGTATACTTCCATAAAAGTTAATTTAAAAGAATATACCTGCTACCTCTCAACCCGATAATGATTCGTTGCCAGCAGGCCTATTCAATACCTTGACGAAGTTGTCTTGGTATCATCTGTGTATTTACCTGCTGTTAGCGAGCCTGTTCAATACCCTGACGTGTTTACACACACTTCCCACACTTAAGTTCTTCCAATCTTCTTGTGCCACTTTTAAATAATAATAGAATTATAGATTTATTGATGACAAAGAGAGAAGAGTGATACTAGAGGTTAATTGCCATACAGGTGAACAATTGATCAATTTTTTTTTATTTTCTTTCAAAAATGGAAGTTTTATCATGGTTTAGAGATTTTAGATTTCAGTTAAGAAATCATCTAGAGAATGGGGAAGCACTTAAAAGTAATTCCTTCAGAGTATGGATGACGTAAAAAGTTTAAAGATCATCGTAATTCTCAAATATTTAAACCACATCTCTAGTGTAATACTTCGACAAAGAAAATTTGAGGACAAAACGAAAGTGACAATTGACTTAAAAATCAATTGTCTGAGCTATATCTTAATATCAGAACATTTTTGAATTATTTCAAATTTGCTTGAAAAACACGAGTTGTAAAATGAATGCTTCCTTGGACAACCGCTCTTTGATCAGAAATATATTGATTCAAAAACACAAACAAGAAGAAAACTCATTCAAAGTAATCAAAGAAAACAAAAAACACACAACAAACCAAATCAAATTTTATTAATGGGATTCAAAATCAGAAGTACATAAGAAAAACAAAATCAAAACAACAAAAACAAGATTCAAAATAATAATAATAATTTGACCAAGAACAAAACCAGGCCAGCCTCTCATAGAGAATGAGGATCAAAAAGGAAGAACTACAAATTTCATAGTTTTTTATATAGGGAGGTTCTTTTCTTAAGATAGTGATACATGATACATCATGTTGATCAAGATTATTATTAAAAGTCACAGAAAAATACTTAACCAGGATGAGTGCAATTACGTGCAGTGGTACACTATGTTTTTTAGGCTAAAACTAATGTGAATTAAAGATCAAATCCCTAATCTCTTTATTAATGCTTCATAATATCTGAAATCATTGCATGATGCTGCCAAGTTTTGAAAAAGAAACATTTAGTCAAGAGAACTGCGAAAAGGAAAAAGAAACGAATTGAAAGAAAAATTCCCTGAGAACATTCAGATGATGGTTCTCTTTTCATAGCCACGTGCCTTCATAACTGCATAATTCAAAGGAAAGAAAAAAATGAAGAGGCAAGAAAAACCCAAAAGGAATCTATTCCTACACCTACTCTAACTTCTACATAGATCAAAATGTTAAGTAAAATCGTATTTCCAGTGCATCCACAAGACCATCTTTAATCCATTCTTTTGAAAATTCTTGATGTATGAATCCTTCAACCATTCTACAATCTTGTCTTGATATGGGTCATAATGGCATGGAATAATGAAAGTAAGTTTGGAAAACTTGTCAATATTATGGGGACCTGACATAACCATCATCCAAGGCCGAAGTGCCCCATCCTCTTGACAATTCTCCAAGTGTTCATGAATTTTTTCACATGGAGTATCTAAAAAAATCATGTCATGCTTACTTCCTTGATATTTAGGTAGAAACAAAGAAAGAAAAACTTTATGTTTATTATGAATATTTTTTAGATATGAATCTTCAAGCCATTCTAGGATCCTATCATAAAAATTAAGATGCAAACTATGATTTCGATGAGCTAGATCTGTCAATGGGGAACACATCCCAAGAGAATTTATGATATCAATTAGATTACTGGTTTGAACACTTCCTTTGATGAGATGGATCATTTCAAAATGTGAAGCATAATCATTAAAATTCAAACTAATCAAAGAATGAATATGCAATGTAGAATATTTGATCTCCATGAAAATTAGTGCATTGTCTTTTTCAAAAATAAATCGTGTAAAATCATCTTGCAACATGTCTTTTTTCTATGCGAGTGATGAAAGTGAAATAGCGTCAAATCCAACTTCATAAATGTTATGTTGAAAATTAATTTCACCAAATTTTGGCATATCTAAAATATCTTATTGTGATGGAAAAGAGTAATATACCATGGGTAAAGTATCATGTCCACCAAAATCTAATAAGAGATTGGGATATAAAGAGTAAAAGGAATTAGAAATGAGCACATGAAAAGAATTTCTCGAGCTATGATATTTAACAATGGTATTCTCAAGACATTCCTCTTCACTTTCCTTAAACCTTTCACTCTGTTTTCGTGAGAAATACTTAAACATAATATGATCATCTAAATTTGCCTCATGTATGATAGACAATTCAAAACATTCATGAAAAACATCTAATATTTCCTATGGATAAGGTATGATTTGTGGATGAAGGTTTAAGGTTTCTTCTTCAAATTGTAGATTTACATCTCTAGTCAGTTTCATAGGAGTATTAGAATACTTAAGATTATTTTCATCACCTAAGTGTTGTTCAATAACTGAATTTGAGTACTAATTAGAGCAAGAGTTAGAAGAATATGGACATTCACCTTGACCGAACATCAAATCTTCTTCCACGATGGTCGAGGAATGAATATACAATGATTCAAAGGAAAAACCAATTTGATTGTGAGTAAGAACCTTTTCAATAGATTCTACCTCCCTTGCTTGTTCAAAATTTTCGAATGGGTTCCTCTCATCCTACAAACAAAATTCTTCTTAGAATTGAGCAATAGGATTTGTAACTGATTCATCGGTCGCGATTGAAAATGGTTGGATGAAAAGGGCACAAACATCAGAGAGGAGATTTAGTACAAATGACATGTCATCAAGTTGAAACTTAGAGAGAACATGATGGATGCTTGTTAAAAATACCTTTGGATATGAATTGTCATTTATTAGTAAAGCCTGAAAATATTCACATAATTTATTGTAATCATAGATTTCAAAAGCATCTAAAAATTCCTCTACAAATTGAAACCAATCAATAATGTGATATGATGGAAAAGACTCAAACCAATGATTAATCCTACCCCTAAAAGTAAAGGCGAACAATCTGCATAAAACCTTTAAATCAGAAATATCATGCTTGATGCATTTACACCAAAACTTATTAATATGGTCTTTTGCAAATACGTCCCCACCAACATCAAAGATGAGTTTGGACAAGCGAGAGACTATCTCGTAGGCAATATCAGGTAATGAGAAGCGGAAATCATGTTCCAACACAGTGATTTGGGGATCCATGGGAAATTCAATACATTCAAAACAAAGACTCCTGCAATGCCATCTTGTAGTCTGGCCTTCCTTCTAATGCATTTCAAGATGACACGGAAGAAGAATTTATAAATCTAGAATTATGATAGGCTGAGGGGTAAAACATTTAATCATTAAATTTACCTCGTCCCTCCTTCTAGCACCATTTGGTGATGGGTGTTTATGACACACTGTCAATAGGAAGGGAAGATCTAGTGCAAGGTTGTCTACTTAACCCAAGTCTTTTGGTATAATCTACCCTGATGGGTTTTATGGCTCTGTTAGCCAACTAAGATCCTAAAACAATTTAAAAGATCTGAACTAACTAAAGATACTACTCTAACAGTCAACACTTTAATTACAAATGCTTAACTAACAGTGTTTATATACAATGGTTATATACAGTTTACAAGGTTTGAGCAAGGCCTTGTGAAAATAGTTGTTTTAAGATAATGTATCTAAAAAAGATTAAACATAAACAAAATTATTCTAGTACTCTAAATCAACAATGAATGAACAAGATTGTGAATGATATAACAAAAATAGACAAATCAAACTAACGTTTAAATGATGCAATCACTCCTCATTCACAAATCAACAAATTAAATAAATAATACACTAGCTAACCTCTAGTTGATCAGCAGTAATAAACTAAATTCATATCTCTGCATTCGTATGAACTCCCCTTGTCCCATGTTAAGTGAAAACCTATGACAAAATCAAGCATAATACTTCTTGAAGAAATTCAAGGAAGTTTTTCATATTCTGGAGCATCTTTATGACGACACAAAGACAAATAATTATATATCATGTGACCTCGAAATATCCAATAACTGAAAATGAAAGAACTTCCTATTATTAGTAATGGTGTTACCATCTATCTAGCATCATATGTAAACCCAAAATACTTGAATACATGATCAGTCATAGATATAAACTAAACCAAAAGATAATGAACAACATAAAGAAAAGCATTATATAAAATATTATATGTAGAACTGACTAAAGCTAATTCGACATAGATAACATTTCACATCAAAAAATTACATGAGAAGACGATGAAAAAACACTACATAGTCTACACAGGATGAAAGCCAAAGAGTAAATTGTTTTCTCATATAGTTTCAACAAAATATGTTCATCATATGGTCCAAGAAGAATTTTTGGGATAATAGACTATTAAAGATTGAAAAAATTAATACATAAATGATAACAATTAACCATGTGTTGATAAAATAGACAAAAGCTAATTTAAATCAATGCATAATCAATTACTCAAAGAATATGAAGATATTATAATGAAAATAAAACCATTTTACTCACATGACAAAAACTATTAAGCAATCTGGAATTTCATATTCTTCTTCGAAAATACTTGTCCATTCTCCCAAAATTCCAACCATTTGTTACTCCATTAGAAAAGAAAAAAGTTACAAAATAAATAATATACAAAAAAGAAAGGATCAAAATCCTCCTCTGAATTTCTTGGATCCCTGGGCGCTGAACTTTCTCATATATTTATGCAATGAATGAATAGTTTGGGTGTCACTAATAATTTCCGCCACCTGAAATTTGCCTTGTAAAGAGACAACAATATCTCTCAAATCGTCCATTTGCTTGGGACAAAGCTCGCACGTAAGATAAATGGTTCCATTATGGAGATGTGTTTTCAACCTCGTTTTTCGATTCCTCACGGTTTGGCTGCAATGAGTCTCGCAAAATCTTCTGTCTGTTCTTGAATGCATTTCCAAATCTTATTTTTTGTTGCTCATAAATTATTTGCAGCAATCCAATATTATTTTTGGAACAATTATCTTGAACATATTTAGATAATAAAATCAAGCCATGATCAGATCTATACCAAATAAATGATAATAGAAACCTCTGAAATGAAAAGAAACCAAATTAATAACATAAAAATTGTGAATAAAACAAAATCTAGAACAAAAAAGTTAAAATGAATTTAAACTAACTATAAGTTATAAACAAATATTGTTTATATTTTCCTTTCAAATATGATCTTAAAATTCTAGAATCTTCAAGTTGATGGAGAGGAGAAAAAATATTAATTTTGGGTTTTCACAAAAACAAACAAATGATAGATAATTTTTTATTTTTTTTGAAATGAGATGCAAAGTGACAAAAAAATTTAATTAGTTAAAACTACCAAATGATTTTTTGAAAATGATTGCTAATGAGAAAAAGACGAAAACATAATCATAATTTAAACGAAAGTAAACAGTTGAAAAAAATTAATGTTTTAGCTTAAATTAAGGTTTCTATGTTCATCTCTCCCTCATTCAAATTTGATCAAACATGCACAAATGTCATAGAAAAGATATGTCGTAATAAACTTTCTTCTTGTAAAATCATTTTTATTAATCCATGTCATCAACCAAACCATTCTCGTAGCAGATAAATTCAATAAGGAAGAGGTAATAACAAACTCCCAAATTACCCCGGATGGGGTGACACACGACACTCCTGTGACACTGGGCTTAGCACTAAGCCATGGTATAAATGTCGATGGCCACCACCCACAAGCCTGCATTAACGATGGTGGATGGACATAGCAGTAGCTATACAATGGAGGGACACCTCCCTTAGACGATCACTCTCACTCACAGTGCACTCAACATGAGGGGGTTTAATGGGGGTCAGGTGACTTCAGCCTCTGGTAATTTTCTTTCTTATGTGCCTGGATAAAGCGGGTTTTCTCCTGCTTTGAATCTCCTCTTCACATGGGCGCTCTGGTGCAATCCTGCACCCCTCTCGTCCTAGCTCACTCCCATCTCATTGCATTATGGTGACGAAATTCCTAGCATTTTTCTTTTTTATGTGCCTGGACAGAGTCGGTCTGCTCTTGCTCCAGCTCTCCTCTTCTTCTGGGAGCCCTGGTGCAACTCGACATCCTTCTCGTCCTGGCTTATTCACCTCTCACTGCAACCCCTCTGTACAATCATATTTTCCCCGGTAACTATGGCTCGAAAGCGGGGCAGGCCTCGCCGTGGCTCAGCCTGGTACACCCACAAGGCACATCGGCAAAGGAAATAAAATTTGTAACGTGCTCTGGAAATGGCGACCTCCATTCTTCGGAAGAAGGCTCGGGCTGAGAAATTGGCACAGCTCGCCATCATTGCAGAGACGGGAGCTGGTTGCAGCAGCGAAGCCATGGCAATTAAGCTGGGAAATAGGCAGGAGGATGGGGCCGAAGACGTGTTTCCCACCTATTACGTGGAAGAATATACATTCATGGAGGACTTGTCGACTACCTAGGAGCCTCGAGCCATGGAGGCAACTCACCGGGATGAAAGCGGCCCAAAATTCGCTCTGGTAGATGATATCCTCGGTTGCATTGTTGAGGAAATTCCCTGGCCGGGTGACTACAGCCCCACCAGCCATGATATGTAGGTAACCAAAGTAGATGTGAATGCAGACAACAATCGCTTGGTGAGGAAGGATGATGGGGATGGTGCAGAGCAGATGGAGCTTGAAGCTGGAATTAGAGAAACCGTGGAATTGAGGGATGCCGCCCTCAACGATGTGGGTGATGGTTTGCATGGCTCTGTCCTCTGTGCAGAGCATCTAGCTCTGGTGTTCAAACTCCGAGGCCACTTGGCAGACCTGGAGCATAGAGCCCTTTTCATGGGCCAACATCTGGACCTACTCCTTGATGCGTACTTTAATGTTCCAGCTAAGAAGAAGTGCCCTCTCTGCGCGTAGGCATTTTCCATCCTGGTTGGGTCCACGTGGTAGTCAAGAAAGGGTGACAGGTCACTGGGTATCTAGGTCATTATGATTTTCTTGGTTCTTAGTTTTATCATGTTACTGTTTTATGCCATCTAGACTATAGACATCTTTTCTGGTTTCCTCTGGGCAGGACAGATGCTACTTTGTTTCCTGTTTTATCATGCTACTGTTACATGCTCTCCACTTATGCTGGTTTCCGGTAATCGGTAACATTTTTGGTGACTCGGACCTATATCACTGTATATTTTTTCAAAGTTTCTTCGATAATTTAATATAGCAGGCTCCACTTTTTTACTTAAAAAAAAAAAAAAAACTCCCAAATTATGAAGCTCGTCCATCAACATCAAAAAATTGTAGAAAGAAAAACGAAATTGCATTTGAATTTCATGAAATTCAAACCAAACAAAAGAAAAGAATATAAACTCAAACCAACCTCAAAACAAAGCAAACCAATAACAATCCAATCAAGTCAAAGTGAAAAAAAATGAAGAATCCAAGTAAAATTTCGAGGGACCCTAGATTTTGATTAAAATAAAGAAGGGGGTTGTTGGGGCCCAACAAATGGAGACTCACTGGGTGAAGTAGTTATCTCTGATATGGTAAGATTTCATCTTAGAAAGAAAATAATAAGACTTGAAAAAAGATTTAAGCTCCCTGAAATAAATTCACTTTGAGACCATATAGTATTAGGATAAGCTGAATGTTATAACCAAACAATAGAATTTTCTTTGCAATGGATTATAACCTAAAAGAATGTATTAATCAAAGAGTCACAATGTTTATAAAATGAATTCAATACCGTTGACAGACCCACTGCTGCCAGCATCCCTCCATAGCCTTGGCAGGGATGTCATTTAACCCACTCAAATGTTTTAATCACATCCAATAGTTGTATCCACATGATGTATACTTCCATAAAAGTTAATTTAAAATAATATACCTGCTACCTCTCAACCCAACATTGTTTCGTTGCCAGCAGGCCTATTTAGTAACCCGATGAAGTTGTCTTGGTATCATGTGTGAATTTACCTGCTGTTAGCAAGCCTATTCAGTACCTCGATGGGTTTACACACACTTCCCATACGTAATTGCTTCCAACCCTCTTATGCCACATTTAAATAATAATACAATTATATATTTATTGATGACAAAGAGAGTGGGGTGATATTGGAGGTTAATTGCTATACAGGTGAACAATTGCTCATTTTTTTTTTATTTTCTTTCAAAATTGGAAGTTTTATCATGGTTTAGAGATTTTAGATTTCAGTTAAGAAATCATATAGAGAATGCAGAAGCACTTAAAAGTGATTCCTTAAGAATATGGATGGTGTAAAAATTTTAAATATCATCGTAATTCTCAAAGATTTAAACCACATCTCTCATGTAATACTCTAGCAAAGAAAATTTGAGGAAAAAATGAAAGTGACAATTGAATTAAAAATCAATTGTTTGAGCTATATCTTAATATCAGGACCTCTTTGAACTATTTCAAATTTTCTTGAAAAACATAAGTCTTAAAATGAATTCTTCCTTTGACAATCGCTCTATCAGAAATATATTGATTCAAAAAGACAGACAAGAAGAAAACTCATTCAAAGAAATCAAAGAAAACAAAAAACACACAACAAACCAAATCAAATTTTATTAATGGGATTCAAAATTAGAAGTACATAAAAAAAAAAAAAAATCAAAACAACCAAAGAAAACTTAAAAAAAAAAAATAAAAAAATTGACCAAAAACAAAACCAGGGAAACCTCTCATAGAGAATGAGGATAAAAAAGGAAGAACTACATATTTCATATTTTTTCATATAGTAAGGTTCTTTTCTTAAGATAGTGATGCATGATACATCATTTTGACCAAGCTTATTATTAAAAGTCACAGATAAATCCTTAACCAGGATGAGTGAAATTACGTGCATTGGTAAGCTATGTTTGTTAGGGTAAAACTAATGTGAATTAAAGATCAATTCCCTAATATATTTATTAATGCTTCATAAGATCTTAAATCATTGCATAATGCTTCCAAGTCTCAAAAAAGAAACATTTAGTCAAGACAGTTGCGAAAAGGAAAAAGAAATGAATTGAAAGAAAACTTCCCTGACAACATTCAGATGATGGTTCTCTTTTCATAGCCACGTGCCTTCATAACTGCATTATTCAAAGGAAAGAAAAAAAATGAAAAGGCAATAAAAAACCAAAAGGAATATATTCCTACACCTACTCTAACTTCTACATAGATCAAAATGCTAAGTAAAATCGTATTTCCAGTGCACCCACAAGAGCATATTCAATCCATTATTTTGAAACTTCTTGATGTATGAATCCTCTATACATTCTGCAATCTTGTCATGATATGGCTCATAATGTCATGGAAGAATGTAAGTAAGTTTGGAAAACTTGTCAATATTATGGGGACCTGACATAACCATCATCCAAGGTGGAGGTGCCCCATCCTCCTGGCAATTCTCCAAGTGTTCATCATGTGATGCTTACTTCTTATATATTAAGGTAGAAACAAGGCAAGCACAACTTTATCTTTATTATGAATATTTTTTAGATACGAATCTTCAAGCCATTCTAAGATCCTGTCATAAAAATATGGATGAAAACTATGACTTCGATGAACTAGATATGTCAATGAGGAATACATCCCAAGAGGATTTATGACATCAATTAGATTACTGGTTTGAACACTTCCTTTGATGATATGGATCATTTCAAAACATGAAGCATAATCACTAAAATTCGAACTAATCAAATAATGAATATGCAATGTAGAATATTTGATCTACATGAGAATGAGTGCATTGTGTTTTTAAAAAATGAATCATGTAAAATCTCTTGCAACATGTATTTTTTCCATGTGAGTGATGAAAGTGAAAGAGCATCAAATTCAACTTCATAAATGTTATGTTCGAAATTAATTTCACCAAATTTTGGCATATGGAAAAGATCTGATTGTGATGGCAAAGAGTAAGATAGTGTGGGTAAAGTATCATTTCCACCAAAATCTAAGAAGATATTGGGATATAAAGAGTAAAAGGAATCGGAAATGAGCACATGAAAAGAATTTCTAGAGCTACGATACTTAACAATGGTATTCTCAAGACATTCCTATTCACTTTCCTTAAAACTTTCACTCTGTTTTGGATATAAATACTTCAACATAATATGATCGTCTAAATTTGCCTCATGTATGATAGACAATTCAAAATTTTCATGAAAAGCATCTAATCTTTACTGTGGATAAGGTATGATTTGTGGATGAAGGTTTAAGGTTTCTTCTTCAAATTGTAGATTTACATCACTAATCAGTTTCATAGGAGTATTATAATACTTAAGATTATTTTCATCACCTAAGTGTTCTTCAATAATTGAATTTAAGTACTGATTAGAGAAAGAGTTAGAAGAATATGGACATTCAGCTTGACCCAACATCAAATCTTCTTCCACGATGGCCGAGGACCGAATATACAATAATTTAGAGGAGAAACTATTTTTATTTTGAGTAAGAACCTTTTCAATAGATTCTACCTCCCTTGCTTGTTCAAAATTTTTGGATGGATTCCTCTCATCCTGCAAACAAAATTCTTCTCGGAATTGAGTGATAGGATTTGTAACTGATTCATCATTTGCGATTGAAAATGGTTGGATGAAAAGGGCACAAACAACATAGAGGAGATTTAGTACAAATGACATGTCATCAAGTTGAAACTTACAGAGAACATGATGGATGTTTGTTAAAAATACCTCTGGAGATGAATTGTCATTGATTAGTAAAGCCTGAAATTATTCACATAATCGATTGTAATCATAGATTTCAAAAGCATCTAAAAATTCCTCTGCAAATTGAAACCAATCAATAATGTGATATGTTGGAAAAGTCTCAAACCAATGTTTAATCTGACCCCTAAAAGTAAAAGAGAACAATCTGCATAAAACCTTTAAATCAGAAATATCATGCTTGATGCATTTACACCAAAAATTGTTAATATGGTCTTTTGCAGATACACCCCCCCCACCATCAAAGGTGAGTTTGGACAAGCGAGAGACTGTCTCGTTGGGAATATCAGGTAATGATAAGTGGGAAGCATGTTCCAACACAGTGATTTGGGGATCCATGGGGAATTAAATACATTAAAAACAAAGACTCCCGCAAATCCATCTTGTCAGTCTGGCCTACCTTCTAGTGCATTTCAAGATGACACAGAAGAAGAATTTATAAATATGGAATTATGACAAGCTGAAGGGTAAAATATTTAATCATTACATTTACCTCAACCCTCCTTCTAGTTCCATTTGTTGACGGGTGTTTATGACACAATGTCAATGGGAAGGGAAGATCTTGTCCAAGGTTGTCTACTTAACCCAAGTTGTTTGGTATAATATACCCTGACGGGTTTTATGGCTCTGTTAGCCAACTAAGATCCTAAAACAATTTAAAATATGTGAACTAACTAAGTATCCTACTCTAACAGTCAACACTTTAATTACAAATTCTTAACTAACGGTGTTTATATACAATGGTTATATACAATTTATAAGGTTTGAGCAAATCCTTGTGAAAATAATTGGTTTAAGATAATGAATCTAAAAAAGATTAAAAACAAACAAAATTATTCTAGTACTCTAAGTAAAAAATGAATGAACAAGATTTTGAATGATATAATGAAAATAGACAAAGAAAATTGACATTTAAATGATGCAACCACTCTTCATTCAAAAATCAACAAATTAAATAAATAATACACTAACTACCCTATAAATGATCGATAGTAATAAAATAAATTCATCTCTCTGTTATTCGACAACACGGGTATTCCAAAATAGGATGAACACCTTCAGTAACCACTCACATAACTAGATCAAAGATCAACACACCGATGTTTTCACGTGGTAAACCTCCTATGGGGAAACATCCACGACCCCAACCAATGCGGCCACTTGGAGCAGTTTATTAATGCAAAAGAAAAAGATTACAGAGAGATTTTACAAAGGCTTTTCTCACAATCGATCATCGATAAATGACCCTCCATGCTCTTTAAATAGATATCATGGACCAATCAAGTGTTAAGCCACATATCAATGGTTGTTAAGATCGAGGATAGTATGAACGGTCGGATCACTCTATGTCAGGAATATATCGTGATGGTCGAATTTCCTAACTACAAATGAAAACTAATGCATACTAAAGAAACAAACTAGGAAACACACTTTTACCTAACGACACATGAGACCAAGTATATCTTAAATAACTCCTAAGTGTCTAAATATCCTAGCATCCCCCCTTATGAACAACTTGGGATAAGATTGAAGGATTTACAATAGTGACACAATACGAGAAGCAAGCAGGCATTAGAGCTTATCCCCCCTTAATGAAAAATTCCTGAACTCCTAACATAGATCGAAGTGTAGAAAACTTTACTTCTGTAAGAGGCTTTGTGAAAATGTCTGCAACTTGATCTTCTATAGGACAAAAGAGAACTTCAATAACCTGATCATGAATGAGATTTCTAATGAAGTGCATGTGTATCTCAATGTGTTTTCTACATTGATGTTGAATTAGTTCTTGGGCGAGCTTGATGGCACTCTGATTGTCACACCAAAGGTTGGTCAGATGTTGCTACTAGAATCCAAACTATGAAAAGATCTGTTGATGCCACAAGGATTCCTGACTTGCATTTACCACTGCTCAGTACTCTGCTTCTGCTGAAGAAAGTGAAATAGCCCATTTTTTATTATAGGCCCAAGTGACAGGTCTTGAACCAAAGCTGAAAACATAACATGTAGTAGACTTACAATCATCAGGGTCGCTGACCCAATCTGAATCAGTGAAACCAACCAATAAAAGAGTCCCCCTTGAACTGTAATTTATCCTAAACTGAACTGTAACACAGACATAGTGAAGTATCCTTTTAGTTGCTTTCCAATGGATATCATGGGGTGTTTTCATATACTGGGCAACAATACCAACATCAAAGGAAATATTAGGATGAGTATGAGTCAAGTATAAGAGGCTACCAACTAACTGACAGTATAGGGTGGCATCAACTTCGAGATAATTACAAGTGGCAGTAATATTGACTCCAGACTTGAAGGAAGAAGGGGTTGGTTTACAATCGTCCATGTGAAAGCGACGAAGAAGTCCACAAGCATACTTAGACTAGGAAATAAACATTCCTGCATTGGTTTGCAAAACTTGGAGGAAAACACAGGTATTCCAACAGAGGACGAACACCTTCAGTAACCACTCACATAACCAGATCAAAGATCAACACACCAATGTTTTCACATGGTAAAAATACTACGGGGAAACATCCATGGCCCCAGCCAATGAGGCCACTTGGAGGCCAAGGAAATAGCGCAAGAATCCTAGGTCTATCATTTCAAAGTTCTTCTTAAGCCTAGTTTTCACATGGTTTAAAAGTTTTGAGTCACTACTAGTAAGGATAAGGTCATCAACATAAAGGACAAGGATTATGAGATGGCTTCCTACTTTCTTAGTATAGACATTAGGATCAGAATGACATCTAGAGAATCCAATGGCAATAAGAAAGTTGTCCATTTTGGCATACCAAGCTCAGGGATCTTGCTTGAGACCTTAAAGAGATTTCTTAAGGCGACAAACAAGGCTAGAGTCATTATGTACATAGCCAGGAGGTTGTTCCATGTAGATTTATTCTTGCAGATCTCTGTGCAAGAAGGAGGATTTAACATCCATCTGATGGACCTCTCATTTATGTGAGGCAGTAAGGGCAAGAACAAGGAGGATGGAATTCATTTTGGCTACAAGAGAAAAGGTTTTATTATAGTCAATTCCTTCAACTTGGGAATATCCTTTGGCAACTAACCAAGCCTTGTGTCTTTCAACACTTCCATCTGAAGCATACTTAGTTCTGTATACCCATTTACATCTGACAAGTTTTCTTCCTTCTGGAAGAGGCACAATATCCCAAGTATCATTTTCCATTAAAGAACGATACTCTTCATTCATTGTTGTATCCCAGTCAGGATGACCTAAAGCTTCTGCAAATGTCTCTGGATCATTAGTTTATGATACTTGAGCCAAAAGAGAAGAGGCTCGCTGGAACTGTGAACATGTCTGAAACTGATCTAAAGGATCACCAACAAGATCACCAATTATTTCTCGTGTTGAATGGACCCATATAAGAAGCAGTGGAGCTAGTGTTGGTTCAGGTTCAAAGGACTCATCTGGAGGAGGGTGAGCAGGAGGTGGTGTATTTTCATCCTCATTGTCATCATCTAAAGAAGAAACCAGATTAGAAGAAGGGACAAATGTCAAAGATGGCTCAGAGGCCGAAGAAGGCACAACTGCCAAATTAGGCTCGCGGGCCAAAGAAGGCACGAACGCCGAATTAGGCTTGCAGGCCAAAGAAGGCATGAACGTCGAATTAGGCTCGCAGGACAATAGTTTTTTATCAAATTTAACATCTCTTCTAATAATAATTTCATTACAATTTGATTTAAGAAGTATGTAACCTTTGACATCTTCAGAATAACCAAAAAATATACACTTCTCACTTTTAGGTTGTAATGCTTTCCTTTTCTCATCAAGAATTTGAGCCCATGCTATACTGCCAAATACACGAAAGTGACTTACATCTGGTTTAATTTTAGTCCCATCTTCTTCCATTGTTATATTTTTAAGAGATTTTGTGGGAGTGTGATTTACTATGTAATTTTCACAGTTGATGGCTTTCACCCAATACTTTAGACTCAATCCCTTAGATTGGATGATACAATTAGCCATTTATTTTAATGTGTAGTTCTTTCTCTCATCAACACCATTTTGTTGTGGTGTATATGGAATAGTGTGTTGCATTTGGATTCCCTGTGTAGTGCAATAACTTGTAAAATTATTGTTCACATATTCACTTCCATTATCTATTCTTAACCTAGATTTCTTTTCTACAAGGACCTTGTAGGCCAAAAACTTGTCAAAAACTTCGCTCTTAAGTTTTAAGAAGTAAACCCAAATACATCTGGAAAAGTCATCAATGAAAGTTAAGAAATACTTGCACCCAGAAAAAGAAGGAGAAGAAAGTGGACCATACAAATCACTGTGAACAAGCTGCAAAGGACCCGAGGCATGCCAAGAGGCACGTTTGTCAAAAATGTCCCAATGATGTATTTCGAGAACACAACTGGCACAAACACCATCTTTGCATGAAACAAGAGGAAGACCAGTCACCATCTATTGATTACATAGTTTCTACAATCAACGATAGTTTAGATGACCAAACCGCTCATGCCATAGTTTTCTCAAGTCATCGCTATAAGCAACAAAAACTGATGAAAAAGATGATGACCCAAAGTTTTCAAATTTGTACAACCTGGTAATATCATCAATAATTCCAGTTGCAAGAACATGCTTAGGATATTTTAGATCCTTGATTACAACTTGGTGAGGTGAAAACTCTATGGTTTTACCTTCACCTGAATGAGTGATTTGATATACTAATAGAAGGTTACAAGAAAGACTTGGACCACATAATACATCATTAAAATGACCATTTTCTACTTGAACTGTTCCAGACCCTTCAACACTAAGAGATATATCATCACCAACAAATATTTTCTTGGTGTTACATTCATTTAGAGTGGAAAATATGGCTCTATCCTTAGCCATATCATAAGATGCACCAGAATCAATAAGCCACTCATCAGAAGTAGAAGTAGAAGCATAATTTGTATTGAAGGAGAAACCAGAAGAAGAAAGTGCATGTCCATGAGAAGAAGAAGAAGAAGTAGAATCAATATTGATGTTGTGATTCTTCATCACTTCTTCTAAATCTGACATATTCTTGAAACATTTGGACTCATCATGACCATATTTATCAAAAAAGTTGCAATGTTTGTTAGTATTCTTACTTTTATATTTTGTTCATTTGTCACCATTAGGAGTGAAATCTGTCTGAGTGGGTTTGGGACCCTTATATTGCATATTGTTGTGGTGATGATGTTTCTTCTTGGTATTCTTGGGTTTATCTTTCTGATGGACAACTAAGGCTTTGTTGGAGGTACCTGCAGTGTTGATCACTCCAAGTTGTACAAGCTTATCTTGATCTCTAATCAAAGTATCAAAAAAATTCTCAAGAGTGGGTTTTACATAAGTTGTCCCTAGAGATTCTTTCATGGCATAAAAGATAGATACAAACACATGAATATGCACTACCTATCTTAGAAAGAATAAGATATATGCAATGATATTCATCTACGTTTATCTTACATTCTTCAGATAAGGTTCTCATTGTTTTAAACTTATACAGATAGTCTTCAATGGAAGAAAAATCACTTGCACTTAAAGTTAGTACTTGATTTTCTAACTATTGTGCTAGAATAATATTGTGTTTACCAAACACAAATTCAATCTTTTCCCAAACTTCTTTGGGTTTATCAATTGATTGAAGGTGGAACCTTAAATCAAGAGAGATGGACATTATGATTAATCCACGTGCTTTGTCATTCCCATTATCCCATTTGGCTTTCTTATCAACATCGGTGGGTGTTGTTTCCTTTGCCAAGGTAATCCAGTACAAGCCTTTACTTCTTAATAAACCCTCCATACGGGATTTCCATTGGAACTAGTTGGTTCTGGTAAGTAAGAGATTACATGTAGAATCCATATTAAATATGTAGATAATATAGATTTTAAAATTGATACTAATGATTTGAATGGAAAGAGATCGAAAATTTATGCAGTTTTAAAACAAACGGCACTAAAAATGGACTTCGGATGTGAGAGTTATTCCCTTTTAAAAAAAGGCATAAATGGTGAGCAAAGGACCACATGGTAGTGTAAGTTGCTTTATGAAGTGACCCACTTTTATAAAGAGACGCGGGGATCACTTTTACAAAGAAAAGATGCATTAAAAATAGATAACTCTAAAATAAAATATTAAAGCTACTTATAGTGATTCACTTTTATACTTGAAGTGAAATACACTTTACAATTTTAGCATGAACTTTTTCAAAAAAAGTAACAAAAGAGAGACTTGAACACAAGACCTCTTACTTAATAAGGAAAATTTTAACCAAATGATTTAGAAAAACATATTGTAATGTTTATAAGGAGGATTAGGGTTTTTGTTGTTGTTGTTGTTGCTTTTATGGAAGACGACTTTGGAGAGCATGCTAAAAAAAACCTCTTTTCACAAAAGAAAAAAAAAACTTTTCTCGATGACAACAAGGGTTAGATCAATGTTAGCTTACCCGAAAGATGCACCTTTTCCTATCTGTTTCTGATTTGCTGAGATCACACAGGGCATGGGGAAAAGAGAATACATAGATCTAAAAGAGTAGCAACCCATAAATAAATAATACAAAACCGTAAAACCAAAACACTACTCTGCAAATATTTAAAAAATCTGTATTCAAACTTTATACCTCTAGATTTGACTGTAATGGTCGTATCTTGGGGAAAAAAAAACCTTTTTGAGTGAAACTAAACATGTTCCTAAATGAAACACATGCTACAAACAGAATGGAACAATCCTCTCAACCCAGAAATCTATAGAAATGGAAGAAAATGGATATGAAGCAACTCAGCTTCACGATCTCGATCTACAACAGGAGTGGGTCTTCAAACAAGATTTGATACCATATTCAACAAAACATGTATTCCAAAAGAGGACAAACACCTTCAGTAACCACTCAATAACCATATCAAATATAAACACACTGATGTTTTCATGTGGTAAAACCCCTACGGGGAAACATCCACGGCCCCAGCCAACGCAGCCACTTCGAGTAGTTTATTAATGCAAAAGAAAAAGATTATAGACATATTTTACAAAGGAGTTTCTTACAATCGATCATCGGAAAATGACCCTCCATGCTCTTTAAATAGATATCATGGACCAATCGGGTGTTAACCAATGGATCAATGGTCGTTAAGATCAAGGAGAGTATGAACCGTTGGATCACTCTATGTCGAGAACATATAGTGACTATCGGATTTCCTAAATACAAATGAAAACTAATGCATACTAAAGAAACACACTAAGAAACACATGTTTACCTAACAACACATCAGACAAAGTAGATCTTAACTAACTCCTAAGTGTCTAAATATCCTAACATCTTCATTTGTATGAACTCCCCTTGTCCTATGTCAAGTGAAAACCTATGATATAAGTAAGCATAATACTTCTTGAAGAAATTCAAGGAAGTGTTTCATATTCTGGAGTGAGTTTATGACGACACAAAGACAAATAATTATATATCATGTGACCTTGAAATGTCCAATAACTGAAAATGAAAGAAATTCCAATTTTCATGAATGGTGTTACCAGCTATCAAGCATCATATGTAAACCCAAAATACTTGAATAAATGATCAATCGCAGATATAAACTAAACCAAAAGATAATGAACCACATAAAGAAAAGCATGATATAAAATATTATGTGCGGAACTGACTAAAACTAATTCGATACACATAACATTTCACATCAAGAAATTACATGAGAATGCAATGAAACAACATTGCATAGTCTACACAGGACAAAAACCAAAGAAAAAATTGCTTTCTCATGTAGTTTCAACAAAATATATTCATCATATGGTCCACGAAGAATTTTTGGGATAATAGACTCCTAAAGATTGAAAAAATTAATACATAAATGATAGCAATTAACCATACATTGATAAAATAGACTAAATCTAATTTAAATCAAAGTATAATCAATTACTCAAAGAATATGAAGATATTATAATGAAAATAAAACCATTTTACTCACAGAACAAAAACCATTAAGCAATCTAGAATTTCATATTCTACTTCGAAAATACTTGTCCATGCTCCCAAAATTCCAACCATCCGTTACTCCATTAGAAAAGAAAAAAGTTACAAAATAAATAATATACAAAAAAGAAAGGATCAAAATCTTCCTCTGAATTTCTTGGATCTGTGGGCTCTGAACTTTCTCATATATTTATGTAATGAATGAATAGTTTGGTTGTCACTAACAATTTCCGCCAGCTGAAATTTTCCTCGTAAAGAGACAACAATATCTCTCAATCATGCATTTGTTTGGGAACAAGCTCGTGAGTAAGCTAAATTGGTCCATTATGGAGATGGTTTTTCAACTGTTTCTTCTGATTCCTAAGGGTTTGGTTGCAAGAAGTCCCTCAAAATCATCTGTCTGTTATTGAATGCATTTCCAAATCTTATTTGTTGTTGCTCATAAATTATTTGCAGCAATCCAATATTATTTTTGGATAAATTATCTTGAACATATTTAGATAATAAAATCAAGCCATGATAAGATCCGTATCAAATAAATGATAATAAAAAACTATGAAAAAAAAAGAAACCAAATTAATAACCTAAAAATTGCGAATAAAACAAAATCTAGAACAATAAAGTTAAACTGAATTTAAACTAACTATAAGTTCTAAACAAATATTGTTTATATTTTCCTTTCAAATATGATCTTAAAATTCTAGAAGCTTCAAGTTGATGGAGAGGAGAAAAAATATTAATTTTGGGTTTTCACAAAATCAAACAAATGATAGATAATTTTTTTTTTAATTTTGAAATGAGATGCAAACTCACAAAAGAATATAAGTAATTAAACCTATCAAATGATTTTTTGAAAATGATTGCTAATGAGAAAAAGATGAAAAACATATTCATAATTTAAACGAAAGTAAGCAATTGGTAAAAAACAATGTTTTAGTTTAAATTAAGGTTTCTAAGTTTGTCTCTCCCTCATTCAAATTTGATCAAACATTCACAAATGTCATAGAAAAGATGTGTTACAATAAAATTTCTTCTTGTAAAATCATTGTTATTAATCCATGTCTTCAAACAAGCCATTCTCATAGCAGATAAATTCAATAAGGAGGAGGTAATAACAAACTCCCAAATTATGAAGCTCGTCCATCAACATCAAAAATCTGTAGAAAGAAAACAAAATGGCATTTGAATTTCATGAAATTCAAACCAAACAAAAGAAAATAATATAAACTCAAACCAAACTCAAAACAAAGAAAACCAATACCAATCCAATCAAGTCAAAAGGAAAAAAACTAAGAATCCAAGTAAAATTTCGAGGGACCCTAGATTTTGATTAAAATAAAGAAGGGAGTTGTTGGGGCCCAACAGGTAGGTACATCCATGCTCATATAGATGAAAAAGCATGGCTTCCAACAAAATACAATGTGGATGCATGAAATGAGATGCAAGGCCATGGCCATGAAAAAGTACATCCACTAAAACAGAACAGGTAATTAGCACCTAAAATAGCACTAGAATTTATTGTATTTTAGTTCACGAATTAGACACATTTTCTGATGCAAAAATGGGTGCAATCTGGATTGTTTATAATTGCGCTAGATTTAGTGAGGGGAAAATAGCACCAAGTTTAGTGCTAGCAATATCATCAAAAATAGCACCAGGTGTAGCACCAGGAATAATTCCAGAAATAGTGTCATCTTTAGCACCAGGAGTAGCGCCAAATGTTGCTTCCAGTTTTTCTTCTAATATTACTTCCAATTTTTATTCTAGCTTGGATTTTGGTTTGGGTTCTAGTTTTACGTCCAATTTTGCTTATGATATGGCTTCCAAATTTTGTTCTGGTTTGGCTTCTAGTTTTACGTCTAGTTTTGCTTCTAGTTGTGCTTCTCGTTTTGCTTCCTGTTTTGCTTCCAGTTTTTCTTTCAGTTTTGCTTCTTGTGTGGCTTCCTATTTTTCTTCCAATTTTTCTTCCATTGTTGCTTCCTTTTTTCTTTCAAAAAATGTTTCTTGTTTTTCTTACAATTATTAATTTAATATGTTTTATTTCAATTTAGTTAGTTAAATATATCATGTCTCTTAAATAACTTATATGATTATACAATAATTCATATAAACGCATTTGAAATATTTTATAGGATAACATTTATAAAGAATTTTTAGGGAAACAAACATCAATACAAATTAGCAACATTATAATAATTAAATCTCCATCAAAATAGAATCTACAACATCTAGTATATATAAAATAACAAGGTAATTATTATAACATGATCATCATCTATAATTAAAACAAGTGAGTCAAATATCTATAGTTTAAGTCAATTTGACAACATCCATCATAAGAAGTAAATCAAAACCATCATACATAAAAAATATGCATCCAAAAATCATCAACCACCTTCAATATATAAAAATTGACGAGTCAATATTGATAAGATCATCATCATGTATAACTAAAACAAGTGAAATTCAAATATGCCCATAGATCAATAACATGTGAAAATAATATGTCCAACAATCGACAAGTCAAAATGATACATCATGTAAAAATGATTTAAATAAAAATAAAAAATTGTGTAAGACAAAATGATACAAGTCAATATGATACGTCATGTCCAAATGATATAAGTCAAAATGATACAACTCAATAATATGGTACCGATGGCCATGAAAATGATACATATGATCGTAACCATGAAAAGAGTAATTATAGCAATATATAAAAAATAATCCTTGATTCAATCTATATGATCATGAATGTCGTTGGTTGCTACCAGCAACTGCCTCATCATCATCATCACCTCGGGTTAATGATCATCATCATCATCATCATCATCATCTGCAGTGATATCGGCCTCACTGTCATCTATATATATGTCATCATGAGCATCATTTTCCATCTCAACATCAGACCCAACATGATCTGGATCTATTTTATGAGGATCGTGTGGATATTCTGGAAGATCCTTGTTCTACAAAAAAAGACATTTAGAATGAAAATTTATTATTTATTTCATTCAATAATTAATTTCTCTGTTTTATATCTAATATTACAATATATGAAATGAAGCAATAACCATATTAAATCATATATGTTGGTCACTATAATTGCTCAATTAATTCAAACAACCAAGTGATACATAAATTGCCAACCCAGGGAAGTCTGTTATTTCAAAGATAACCACACACTATATATGCTCAATTCCAAAAGCAACTTAAAGTTGTAGTAAAGGAAACTATATTAATCACACTTGCCCTGAATGAACTGAAGTTCTGACTTAAATTACAGGAAAGCAACCTACCTATTGTAGATCTTAAAGATTAATCTAAGGAATCCTGGATTACATTAAAAGATGAATTGCAACAGGAAAGAATAACTACTCTGTAACCAGAGAACAGGACCCTTACTCTCAAGCAGAGACTTCAACACCTTAATTCTGATTAACACTCTTTCATGAAAATAGTAATGCAGAGAAAGTTAACTCTATCTAGCAGAGAACAAGGCCATCTAATTCCTTCCTTTCTAAGAAGGAACCCTTAGCCTTATTTCTGATTAGCACACTTGTAGAAATGATTGAAATCTACAGAGAACAGGATATTCTGATCCCTTCCTTTCTAAGCAGGAACCCTTAACCCAGTCTCTGGCTAGCACAATTGAAGAAATAATTGAAATCTACAGAGAACAAGATATTATGATCCCTTCCTTTCTAAGCAAGAACCCTTAACCCAGTCTCTGACTATCACACTTGCAAAAATAATTGAAATCTACAGAGAACAAGATATTCTGATCCCTTCCTTTCTAAGCAAGAACCCTTAACCCAGTCTCTGGCTAGCACACTTGCAGAAATAATTGAAATCTACAGAGAAAAAGATATTCTGATCCCTTTCTTTCTAAGCAGGAACCCTTAACCTAGTCTCTGGCTAGCTTCATAAAATCATCACACAAGATTGCTAATAAAAAGAATGTAACATTCAATAAACTTAACAAGACAGAGTTTAGTAGTGTTTCAGCAAAGCAGAATTCATTAAAAGTAGTGTTTCAGCATATAAAAGTTAATCACGAATAAACATAAATTATACTAACACACTCTAAACTAACGGGTGAATCTTGTGAAGTAGGTGGGCCCTCCCTTCTCACAAGATTCCCCTGAAATGAGAAAGCTAGAGAAGGATACTCAAAGTAGTCTTTTATTCATCTATCGAAATATCATATTACAGTCTGAAAATGAAACACGTCCCTCTCTCTGAAGCTTTTCAATACATAAAAACTTGGATCCCTCGAATGATGATTTCCTCTTATTTAAAGAGGAAATCCCTTCGATACAATTGATCAAAAATTACAATGTGTATCTGAGTCCTATCTTTAGTCGGATCTACTTTCTAAACCAGAATAGGATGTCCTAGTCTCGCGCAATAGAATGCTATTACAGGAGCTAAATGAGGTATTGTTGTTATGACTGGAGTAACAACTTCTTCTCGTTGCTGCTGATGCTATTTTAGCATCGCAATTCGCAGGCTGTTTTAGCCACGTGAATTGCGCTCTTGACTGTGTCAGCATTCTTGTGTAGGAGCGACGGTTGGTGCTTATTGACCGTTGATTGTAACGGCTTCCTTTGTGTTTCAGCATCATCGGTCCTGGTGGTTTCCTCTGTGTTTCAGCATCTGCAGCTCTGGACTGTGTAACATCTCTGTGTTTCAACATCTGCAACTCTGGACTGTGTAACGGCTCTGTGTTTCGGCATCAGTGACTCTGGACTGTGTAACAGCTCTGTGTTTCAAAATCTGCGACCTCGAACTATGTAACAGCTCTGTTTTTTAGCATCTTTGACCTGGACTGTGTAACAACTCTGTGTTTCAGCAACATGCTTCAAATGCTAATCTGCAATCTAATCAATGGTTAAGTATGAAAGTGATGTAAAATATTATGCAAAATAGATTAAACATATAGTAATGAGAAGGGACGTTGTATACCTTTGGAATGATCAGATAAAGTGATAGTATGAGTTTAAATGTGGGTGATCAAGAGTATAATAGTGGCAAAAAGTATAGGTAAAAAGGTACATTGTGTGGTCCTAACATCCCCCCCAACTCAAGGTGTTGCGTGTCCTCAGGAAACTCACTCTGAATCAGAGTCTGGATACCGAATCTGAGCATGTAAGTTACTCTAGCAGTAACTTTGGGAGGTATTATCCGTTGGCATTCTGAACCCTTGGATCTGTTGTAATCTTTGCCATGCTACTATTTCTGCCTTCTTAGGCAGCTTATAACTGACTTGATACCTTTCTATTGGCAACCAGAGGATGGGGAAATAAAACCGATACCCTATCTAGTTTTCAGCACAATGCCTAACACACTGGATGTAGTTGGGTATCCTGGAAATTTCTACTTCTAGGTTGGCAGGACCAAAAGGATTGTGCTCTTGTCTCTTCTCCATGGATTGTTGCCAAAATAGGTTATTGGCCTGGAGGGCAGGAATCTCTATGGATCCGATGATGTGCTGACAATCCTGGAGCACTTCTGACTGTAGCTGCTAAACATGTTCAGTCACCCCTGGCTGTTTTAAAAACTCATAATATTCTGTGATAAAGGTGGCTGCCCTCTATGGTTCTGGTCTAATCCAGAGGAGGCAATTATCTTCATTGTGCTTAGCAGCCAAAAAGTCATCTTGCCACAAAATCTGATTATAGAGAAAGGAAGTGAATGCTTGAATTTGGATATCCCCAACAAGGGGATTTATGTTGAGCAGTCTGTTCTCGGGAATAGCCTCATTATGAAAGTATGCCTCACAGAGGAGGTGTTGATCCCTAGTAGAGGCTGCAACAAAAGTCTTGACAAAATCTGTTGGTTGTAGTACTCCATGGGGTTTACCTTCTATAATGGATTTGATCTGAAACCATGTGAGTCTCTCCATAAGGAATAAGGAGTAGTTACAAGATGGATTTCTTGTGGCCAGTAGCTTCTGTACCAAATCAAATACTAGGACCAATCTTCCTTTCAATTCTTTGTTTTTCTTCTTAAGGTCACGAGCTTCCTGGCATGTTTGTTCTAATGCTTCCCAATTTGAGTAAGTATGATTTATCCAGATTTGTCTGTGCACTTGCAGGTTTTTGGCTTGTGTTTCAGCATACTCTTTCTTCCATTTCTGTATTGCAGCTTGCTCATCCCATAGCTGAGTCTGTGTTTCAGCATTGGAAGTAGTGGGATGAGGTAAGGTTTGAGTAGATTGTTCCCTAATAGTGGGGAGATTGATCTGGTTGGGAGGTGTAAATTCCTCCATAGGCATTGTTTGCACAGCCTTGTTGACAACAGTAGGGGCTTCTTTTGTTGCAATGCAGGGTTCAGTCTTGAGCCTGGGAGGGCCTGCTGGTTCTTGTGTTGTAGCAGGTTCAGTTTTGAGCTTGCTAGGGCCTGCTGGTTCTTGTGTTGTAGCAGGTTTAGTTTTGAGCTTGCTAGGGCCTGTTGGTTCTTGTGTTGCAGCAGGTTCAGTTTCAAGCTTGGTAGGGCCTGCTAGTTCTTGTGTTGCAACAGGTTCTTCCTTGACTTCAAAAGGTGAAGGAGTAGGGGCTGCTCCTGGCACAGGGACTTGAATCACCTTATAGCCTGCCTGATAGTAAATATATCCACATTGGCAACACATATATTCTTTGCACAGGCTTTCTGTAGTTTTCTCTGACAAGGTTGCTATACGGTCTAAGGTGTACAAATTTAGTTCCTTTTCATATGCTTCCTTTGCCCTGGCTAGTTCATGCTTATATGCTTCCAGTTATGACTTTAAAAACTCGTTTTCCTGCAAGACAGATGCCATTGTTGCTTCTGGTTGTTGGTTAGTAGCTACAGGAATGGTAGCTTCTCCTTGTGTTTCATCTTCTTGGTGTAGAAAAAGTAAAGTTGCAGCACCCTGAACCTCTAAGTCCTGTATATCAATTTCAGTATCAGCGGCTGGTTCTTGTGTTTCAGCCACTGAATGGGTAGCTGGTTTTTCAGCTACTTTGCTTGAGGAGGGTAGTGTTGCAGCATTCGGGGCCTCTGATTCCTGTAATTCAATTTCAATATCAGTGGTTGGTTCTTGTGTTTCAGCTACTTTATTTGAAACAAATGATGTCTGGGCATCTGGTTCCTGTGACTCAATTTCAATGTCAGCGGCTGGTTCTTTTGTTTCAGTCGTAGTTGTTTTTGTGTTTCAGCTATGGCTGGTTCTTGTGTTTTAGCCACTAAGTGGGTAGCTAGTTCTTCTGTTTCAGCGACTAAGTGGGTAGCTGGTTCTTGTGTTTCAGCTACTTTATGTGAGACAGATGATGTCACAGCCTCCTGGGCATCTGGTTCTTTTGTTTCAGTGCCTGTGGTTAGAATAGGCAAAGATCCCAGGATTGGGGAGGTTGGAGGTGTATGGGGTATCAGTCGAATTGGTGGGGAATCTAGGGTAGTGGACACAAGGGGTGGCCTTGTTGAGGCCCTTGTTCACTTTTTCCGTAAGAAGGGTGGAAATAGGGGAGCTTGTTTTCGTTTTCATGAAGGTCTTTCTTCAATGATGGGGCAGGAGGAATTATCTGGTTCAGATTCATCACTAAGAATATGAAGGGTGGGAGTGGATGACTCTGGTACGGTATGTGGCGGATTTGGTATGGTAGGGGGACTGGTTGGTTCTGTGGGCGGGCTATTGGGTACTTTGGAGGAGTCTGGGGGGTTTTGCGGTTGCTGCTCCTGAGGATTTTCAGGGACTTCGCCAGTTGGTTGGGGGTTTATGGGTGGGTTGTTTAGTGGATGGTTCTATTGAGAAAAACCCCTATGGATGATAAATTGGACAAGATCGTGGTGGGTGAGTGAAAGGGTTGGATCTTTAGCCTTTCTGCAATAATGTGCCATATTTTTCAGATAGCCTAGCAAATAATAAGGAATATTGATCCGTCGTGTTGATAAACTACTTGATAAACTACTTGATAAGGAGCAAAGAAGAAGAAAGTCGTGTTGATAAACTACTTGATATCGACCTTCGCAGGTCAGGTAATGCTTGATGAACCTTGCGACTTCCGGCCATGGGGGTGGCAATGAGCTGAGTTGAACACCCCTGCCTTTCAGTTCAATTCGTTCCTCGGGCAGGAAGAAGTTCTGCTGAACATTCCCAATGATATGTTTTCGGTTGAACATGAGAGTGTCGTCGATAAGAAGGCCTGAGACCTCTGTTATATCTTCTTCTATTACTGATATTCAGACCCCTTCGACGACAAAATGGTCCTCCTGAAGATTTCGGGCAAATTGCAGGACCTGTTGTTCATTATACCCCTGCAGTCTCTGGGAGTAATTGAGCCATCCTGCCTGCTGGAAGATTTGATACGTTGTTGGATAGTGTTCTAAGAGTGTTGTGGTGGCGGGCTTGTTCCGTATGACAGATCCTCCCATGGCTACCATCTTGGTAAGATACAGCGTCGAGAGTTTATGTATCAGCTTCTGCACAGAGTGAGTTTTCCGAGCGACGTTATGTAGGAATAGTGGTTAAATGGGCGAAAGGGTGGTGAAATAGGGATGGCGGCGGTGAAATCAGGTGAAATGATGGTATCGCGGATTTGATGTGTACTTCCCCTCCCGTCAAGTGCGGTTAGTAATGATTTCACTTGAATGGTCATAATGACTTAGAATCTTTCTCATTAACTATAGCCTAACTGAATTACATAAAATTTACATACCTTGCCTTACCGTTTGATTCATTTTGCAAACAATATATCATGCATGTCCATGGTAGTCCTGTCGTGGTGGAGACTTTTGATCTAATAGATGAATTGTGTCGAGGGTTTGCTGTCTAGAAGGACGAACTATAATCTGAGGGTGTAAAAGCTTGCTGACAGACGATGGTGAAAGACTGGTGTTTCAGCAACAGAGAAAAACAAAACAATTGTTGTAGATGAAGAACTGTTGAGAAATGGTGTTTCAGCATCGGAAGAATGTCAAAGGTGCTGAACAATGGTGTTTCAGCATCGGGAGAAAGTTAACAGTGCTTAACAGTGGTGTTTCAGCATCGGAAAAAAATAGTGAAAAGTTGTTGGTAATGGTGTTTCAGCAACAGAAGGGAAAAGGCGAAACAAGTGCTAGACGGAGTTGTTTCGTCAATGAAAATGGTGAGGAAATGGTGGCCTGGAGTGTTTTGGGAGTGGGAAGAATAAAAAAAGGTGCTGAACAGTGGTGTTTCAGCATCAGGAAAAATAGTGAAAAGTTACTGGTAATGGTGTTTCAGCAACAGAAGGGAAAAGGTGAAACAATTGCTGGATGGAGTTGTTTCGTCGATGAAAATGGTGAGGAAATGGCGGACTGGAGTGTTTTGGGAGTGGGAAGAATAAAAAGTGTTGAACAATGGTGTTTTAGCATCGGGAAAAATGATGAAGGGTTGCTGACAATGGTGTTTTAGCAACAGAAAAGAAAAGGCGAAACAATTGTTGGATGGTGTTGTTTCATTGATGAAGGATGGTGAGGAAATGGGAAAAAGTGGTGAAAAGGTTGTCAAGCCATGATGGGGGAAAAGGTGTGAGTTTGGTGGTAGTGGTGTTTCAGTAATGAAGGAAAGAGATCAGATTGCTGACAGTGGTGTTTCGGCAACATAGAAAAGTCAAAAGTGCGGAACGGTGGTGGTTCAGCATTGGAGGCAAGTCAAGAGTGATGAACAATGGTGTTTCAGCATCAGGAGGAAAGTTAAGAGTGATAAACGGTGTTGTTTTAGCATCGGAAGAAAGTCAACAGTGCTGATCAGTGGTGTTTCAGCATCGGGAAAGCTTTTCTCTTTGAAATAGGATCGTCCCTTCCTGGTGGCCTGTACTTCTATCGAGGATTCTACAAAAATTGACTGTATCATGGTATTTCTTGACAGGGATTATTAGTAAATAAAATCTAATCTAATCTAATACTAAAGAAAATTTACTTAAAAGAATTAATTGCTATTAGGGGTAGAAACTCCCTCAATGAAGAGGAACTGGGCGTTTGCCATGCATGTGGCCTTAAAATCTTCTTTAGAAATTGGGCGCTAATACAGATGGAGCCGATGACCACTTACAAGTAACAGGGTTTTGGAGTCATCAATTGTGAGGAGCCTTACTGTTCCATTGGGGGAAAATGTGTCTACTTCATAAGGTCCAAGCCATCTTGTATGTAGTTTCCCTTGAAATTCTTTGAACCGGGAATCATACAGCAGGGCCCAATTACCTTTTTGGAACTGCTTGTTCTTGATATTTTTGTCATGCCATTTTGATCTTTGTTGTTGAATTATGGTTGTTTTCTGAATGGCATTTAATCTTTTCTCCTCCAATTCATTAAGCTATTGCAACCTGGCTATCTGTGCATCAGTTAAATCAAGGTTGACAGCTAAAGCAGTCCTTAAGGTTTTTATCTCAAATTCCACAGGAAAGACAACACTCTTTCCATACACTAATTCATAGGGAGAGAATCTTGTGGTATTTCTCCAGGTAGTTCTGTAGGCCCATAGTGCTTCAGGGAGCCTGTAGGACCAATCCTTGCTATTTTCCTTCACTGTTTTTGTGAGAATGGCTTCTATCACTTTGCTTTTGCTTTCCACCTATCCATTGGCGTGGGGGTGGTATGCTTTAGTCTTTCTCTGTTGAATGTGATATTTCTGAAGGGTGGCTTGGAACTCATGAGAAGTGAAAGGAGGTCCTCCTTCTGTAACTAATTCTCTTGGCAATCCAAATTTGGTGAAGATATCTTTAAATAAGAAATCTATAATTGCTTCTTCAGTCACTCTGTGGAGTGCCTTGGCTTCTACCCATTTAGTCATGTAGTCTGTACAGACCACTATATAAACTTTTTGATTGGATGGAGGGTTGATGGGCCCTATAAAGTCTAAGGCCCATCTTTCAAATGGTTCAAGTACTACCTGGGGATTTAATGGAATTTCATCTCTATGATTAGGTTGGCCTACTCTTTGGCAGCTATCATAGGCCTGGACATATTTCTTTGCATCTTTGAAGAGTGAGGGCCAATAGTACCCCATCCTGAGAATTTTATGTGTTGTTCTCTTATCAGCAAAATGCCCTCTGCAAGGGCCATCATGACAAGATTTCAATAGATCATACACCTCATCTTCTCTAATACACCTTTAGATTTCTTGATCAGCTCCTGTATGAAAAAGGTACCCGCTTATCCAACTATACCGAGCACTTTGATGAATAATATTTTTTTTCTCTCGGTAGGATAGGTGTGATGGTAACTTCCCTGCAACCAAGTAGTTAGCGATATCTGCATACCAAGGTGAGTGAGCAGAAACTGCAAATAGATATTCATCAGGAAAGGAATCATCTACTGGGGTATCATCATCAGGTGTCAATCGAGAAACGAAATCAGCAACTACATTCTCTTTTCCTGGTCTATCTACAATTGTAATATCAAATTCTTGCAATAA
>JZKD02S0708719.1:808635-823539 GCA_000966675.3 Picea glauca | reverse complement strand
GGGATCAACAAAGGGTGGGTTATTTTGTTGCATGGGTGGGTAAGTTTTTTGCATGGGTGGGTAAGTTTTTTGCATGGATGGGTAATTCATGTGATTAGTGTATTGCATTTGATTGTAGGGGGGGTAACTCATTTGATTGAAAGAAGAATAATTATTCCAATGATTAGAAGATGCAAATGGCATGTTAGAGTTGATAAGTTGTCCCCACGGTTTCCATTGTCTCCTTTGTGTCATTAGATAGACAACTTCGGCTTCTTCGTCTGTTGGTTGTAATGCTCCTTTGATCCCTGGTAAAGATGGACAATTTTGGGTATCATGATTTTTGTCACAGATAGTGCAGATTGGCTTTTGTCGAGTGGACATTCTCTTCGTGGGTGCTTATCTCTGCACTGAGAAAAAAACATGGACAAGGTTGCTTCTACTTCTGCTTGCTTTTTCTTAATCTGCAGGGTATCCATTTGTGAGGCAAAAGAGCTTAACATTTCAGTTTTAAAATCTTCAAGTAAATTACCTATCTCGGCTCTTATTGCTCCCCCACTGGCTGATTTTTGGACTCTTGAAAATGTGGTGTCCCTGTTGTTTATCTATTTCTTGAAGCTCCCCTTGAACATCTTTTGCATAAATTGACAATTTCATCATATGATTCCTTGGATATGTCCCCTTTTCCAAGCATCTTCATCATGTCTAGACAGTCATCCCTTACTCCTTTTAATAAAATAGTTTTGAGAATATCCTTACTTACATTGGGATGACTCGATCTTTGTAGATTGTATTGTAGCCTTTCTACAAAGTATTATAGATTCTCGTCCTCTTTCTGCATCATCTTAAATAGCTCCTCCCTCTTTTCTCTCATCCGGCAGTGGTCCTGGTATTTGTTTAGAAATTTATGTTTCATTTGGTCCCATGTTGTGATTACATGGCCTCCAAGACTCATAAACCATCTTAGTGCATTCCCTTTTAGTGTTGCTGGAAATAACTTTAGTTTCTGAGCATTAGAAACGTAATCATARCTTCTRCATAATATATCAAACTCAAACAGAAATTCATCAGGATCCTCTGAAGATAAACCATGAAAATTAGGCAATGCTGAGAGTGGAATGTTTTTCATGGGGGCTGCTCCTCTAGGGAGATCGCCAATAGGAGATCCTAATGTAGAGAAAGAATTTTCATCTTTTATCTCTCCTTCAGGACTTGCCTGTTCTTCGTGATGCAATTCTTAATTGTACTCATCCATGTTTTCCTCTGTCTTCTCCCCTGCTGCACTTTCTCTATCCTCAATGTCTCCTACTGGTTTCTGGACTGTCTCAGGACTCCAAACTTCTTTCCCTGTTCCAAAAACTGCTTGGAATGAATGTTGGGAGTTTTGTTTTCGAAGGTTTGGTCGTTGAGCAGCAGATTTAGAGTTTTATAGAATCTCGTCGATGTAAGTCTTTCTTCCTCCTTTTCCTTTTCCCTTGCCACCTGTAGGGTTAGTATCTTTGGGGTCTTTCATGCAATCATTTTATCTAAAGAAGAAAATCATAAGTGCTTTTGAAATCTATAGCTACATTCCCCAACAACGACGCCAAAATGTTGGTCACTATAATTGCTTAATTAATTCAAACAACCAAGTGATACATAAATTGTCAACCTAGGGAAGTTTGTTATTTCAAAGATAACCATGCACTATATATGCTCAATTCCAAAAGCAACTTAAAGTTGTAGTAAAGGAAACTATATTAATCACACTTGCCCTGAATGAACTGAAGTTCTGACTTAAATTACAGGAAAGCAACCTACCTATTGCAGATCTTAAAGATTAATCTAAGGAATCTTGGATTACATTAAAAGATGAATTGCAACAGGAAAGAATAACTACTCTGTAGCCAGAGAATAGGACCCTTACTCTCAAGCAGAGACTTCAACACCTTAATTCTGATTAACACTCTTTCATGAAAACAGTAATGCAGAGAAAGTTAACTCTATCCAGAAGAGAACAAGGCCATCTAACTCCTTCCTTTCTAAGCAGGAACCCTTAGCCTTATTTTTGATTAGAACGCTCGTAGAAATGATTGAAATCTACATAGAACAAGATATTTTGATCCCTTCCTTTCTAAGCAGGAACCCTTAACCCAGTCTTTGGCTAGCACAATTGCAGAAATAATTGAAATCTACAGAGAACAAGATATTCTGATCCTTTCCTTTCTAAGAAGGAACCCTTAACCCAGTCTCTGACTAGCACACTTGCAGAAATAATTGAAATCTACAGAGAACAAGATATTCTGATCCCTTCCTTTCTAAGCAGGAACCCTTAACCCAGTCTCTGGCTAGCACACTTGCAGAAATAATTGAAATCTACAGAGAACAAGATATTCTGATCCCTTCCTTTCTAAGCAGGAACCCTTAACCCAGTCTTTGGCTAGCTTCATAAAATAATCACACAAGATTGCTAATAAAAAGAATGTAACATTCAATAAACTTAACAAGACAGAGTTCAGTAGTGTTTCAGCAAAGCAGAATTCATTAAAAGTAGTGTTTCATCATATGAAAGTTAATCACGCATAAACAGAAATTATACTAACACACTCTAAACTAATGGGTGAATCTTGTGAAGAAGGTGGGCCCTCCCTTCTCACAAGATTCCCCTGAAATGAGAAAGCTAGAGAAGGATACTCAAAGCAGTATTTTATTCATCTATCGAAATATCATATTACAGTCTGAAAATGAAACACGTCCCTCTCTCTGAAGATTTTCAATACATAAAAACTTGGATCCCTCGAATGATGATTTCTTCTTATTTAAAGAGGGAATCCCTTCGATACAATTGATCAAAAATTACAATGTGTATCTGAGTCCTATCTTTAGTCGGATATACTTTCTAAACCAGAATAGGATGTCCTAGTCTCGCACAACAGAATGCTATTACAGGAGCTAAATGAGGTATTGTTGTTATGACTGGAGTAACATCTTCTTCTCGTTGTTGCTGATGTTGTTTCAGCATCGCAATTCGTGGGTTGTTTCAGCCATGTGAATTTTGCTCTTGACTGTGTCGACATTATTGTGTAGGAGCGACGGTTGGTGCTTGTTGACCGCTGACTGTAACAACTTCCTTTATGTTTCAGCATCGTCGGTCCTAGCGGTTTCCTCTTTGTTTCAGCATCTGTAGCTCTGGACTGTGTAACAGCTCTGTGTTTCATCATCTGTGACTTTGGACTGTGTAACAGCTCTGTGTTTCAGCATCAGCGACTCTGGACTGTGTAACAGCTCTGTGTTTTAGCATCTGCGACCTCGAACTGTGTAACATCTCTGTGTTTCAGCATCTGTGACCTGGACTGTGTAACAACTCTGTGTTTCAGCAATAGGCTTCAAATGCTAATCTGCAGTCTAATCAATGGTTAAGTACGAAAGTGATGTAAAATATTATGCAAAATAGATTAAATGTATAATAATGAGAAGGGACGTTGTATACCTTTGGAATGATCATATAAAGTGATAGTATGAGTTTAAATGTGGGTGATCAAGAGTATAATAGTGGCAAAAAGTATAGGCAAAAAGGTACATTGTGTGGTCCTAACAATATCAAAGTGCACATATGATAATAAAGTTTGATATAAGTTACAGATAAGATGCCATTCCAATGATGTAAAACATGCAATGATTTCAATAAACGTTAGTAAAGATCATAAAAAAAATTGTTATACATTTTAACTTTCAACTATAAATTCTATTACATAGCCGTCAGTGCCATCCCTCTCCATTTTGTGCTATATATTATTATGTTTTCCTATAAAATAATTTGAGAGTTAACTGTTCTATATATCTTCTTCTCTTATATTTCACAAATGAATATTTTTCTAGGACATTTTGACACTGTAATATGCTTCAAAGGTCCTTTGAGAATTACCTAGTTTATAGGTAATTATGAACTTTCCAGATACTTATTCAACTAGACCACATACAAATGTCAATCATTCGAAATAAAAAAATCAATACATATGTAATATCCCTCTCTTACGCACACTGAGGGAACTTGTTTTTGAGGAAACTTGCTTGCAAGTGATCCGAATTATCATACTATTGGCCATTAGATTATGACTATGAGGCATTATTATATGATGATATGTTATTTTGTTGTATTGACATAGGCAGGTACTATTGAATGGGTTCTCCTGAGTGTGTAGGAATTTAGACCTAGAGGATGCAAAGGTATCGGTGAAACCCCTTGGACTTTAGATCTAGTCAGGGAGTGGATTATTGGGGTTTGATTGTTTTTGATATGATATATGTACATCTAATTAGATGCTATGATGATTGATTATTATTGCGGACATGATTTGTTGATGACACAGGCTAACAATAGTTTGCCAACCAGACTCACATGTGAAGTAGAGGGGTCATGCATGACAACTAGAGACATGAGCGAGAGGTGTGGACAGCAGCCCTACCACAACCTACAAGAACTCCTGCCATGGATCGAACCGTAGGTTAACGATTACCTAGTTCGAGAAGACCCACGATGACATGAGGGAAGACTACGACAGTCGCTCATGATGATTCTAAGGGGTGTGCAATAAGGCAGGGGCCTTATTCCTTAGAGGCCCTTAGTCTCCTACAAGATCACCTAGCAGAGTATTGAATCCAGGGGTTTGATGTCTACCAAGTCAGTCAAGAGGCAAGTGGCACCCTTGGAGCACGTAGTGCGTCCTGAAGGGCACGTCGTGCGAGAACAATGAAAAGAGGCGAGTGGCACCCTTGGAGCACGTAGTGCGTCTTGAAGGGCACATCACACAAGGAAAATAGAAAAAGGTGAGTGGCACCCTTGGAGCACATAGTGTATCCTGAAGGGCACATCGTGATTTCAACGAGTAAGTGAATAATACTAGTCGGCCTTAAAATGAATGTCGTGATATGTAAGTTTAAAAAAAGAAAACCATTTTTCCCTAATAAAAATGTTGTCCAACCTAGGAAATTAAAATCTAGGTTTAAGTGAGACTTGTGGTAAAAATATAAAACAATCATAATTAAACATGTGACAAGAAGGGGGTAAGAAATTAAATAAATTTATTAAAATCAAATTATACTGAGGGATTAAAATTGTAAAAGGGAATTAATTGTTTTTCTACATATGCTAAATAAAATTTATTAATTAAAAGGAAAAAGTGGTAAAAGGCGATTTTCTCCACTTGCTAAATTGAGTTCTAGTTAAGAAGGGAAAAGAGGGAAACTTAAAAAAATAGGAAACTAGGGGAAAAATGGGAAACATAAAGAAAAAGGAAATGTAAGGAAAAAGAAGAATGACTAACTTAGTAAGGAATCTTTCCTTTAAGAACTTTCTAAATGTGAACTCAACTAGGAATTTAGTAAGGGCGTAAGTATTTTAAAATGTGTAAGGGAATTTTGGGACACCAAGGAGCATTTTTAGGAATGCTTTTTGGTGGGTGAGGGAAATAGGAATAATTAAATATTTAATGAAATTAATTTTTGGTGCAACTAGTGGGATGGGTGACATGTGTACGGGGGAGGTGTTTTCTGATTAAAATAATGAAAAATAAAGTAAATGAGAATTTTGGAAATAAATCACTTAAAAATCTATAAAAAGGATGGAGGAGGGGGAGTATGGATCTCTTCTTCAAGCATAACGTTGCGCTACTGAATTTTTTACTTGACTGACTTATCTTGTGGGAGTTGGGATACCCAGATCGGGTAATGAGTGGTAGCTCGACCTTGCGAGGCGAGATGGGTGCTATTTTTTCTTTGGTTTATTGTGTGTGGCCCCTTTGCGGATCGAGGGGCTCAGGGGGAAGAAGAGTACCCCTAGTGTTGGTTGGGAGGTACCAGTGAGGTCAGATCAGTCGGCAAGTGGAAGCTGGATGGAGCACGCGCGAGGAAAAAACTACTGAGCAATTGTGTTGGGATAAGGTATGCCAGTTTAATGGTTACTTGAAATAAATTTAAATTTACTCATGTTAGTTCTCTATGCTAGTTTAATATGTCATGTCCATGACCTGGCTTGCACCCTCCTTCCTTCGGTTTGGTAATCCCCCTTGGTTGTTGATTTCTAATGGATTTCCTTGGGCGGACCCAACTTCTTCCTCTAGTAACTTATCTGTGTGGTTTTTATTGATTATTATGATTACATTGTGCTTTATCTTTCACCCTTATCCCAAGGTCATCAGTCCATGCCTGAGAAGTTAGCCAGGAGCCGAATTGATGATCGTCACTTTGGTGTATAACGACCTATAGATTCTAATGCCTTGCTTTTATGTGCATGGATGATGAGAAAAGGATAAATCCTTTCCCATCTGTCTGCCCATTATTTATCCCTGTGGTTGATTGATTCATGGTTGAATGATTGTCCTTGTGTTGATTGTTTCATTATGGAATGGTTTATCTTACGTCTTTTGTTCGTTTATATCTATGCTATATGCCTACAGTTTTTGAGCATTTTAACTAGTGCTTCATTGGTATAACTCCTGTGATCTTATTGATAAACCCCAGCCTTGCTTGGTATCATCTCAGCGTTTATATTTACCATTTGCTTGGATTGCGATTTACCATTTTACTGACAACATTTTACCATTTACTTTGACCACGATTCACCATTTTACATTCATCGATTTACCCTTTTATTGGACTGCAAATTTGCCATTCTTTAGACTCTGAACCTACCATTCTAGACTGCAATTTATTTCATTATGATAGGTTTATCATTTAATATTTTATATCTGTGTTATCAGTTGATTATATATCTTCTTTTTATTTTATGGATCAACGTTATGCATTGATAGTTGTACATCGATAGTTATAGTATTTATATTTACACAATGTTGTCATTGATAGTTATGGATCGTATAGTTAGATAGTATTATCATAGATTTATTAGACAACACTTTTGAAGGGATTTTTAATAGAATTTTTTATTTTATTAGATAGGCCAATGTTGATAGCAATTTTATTGGACGACAATTTATAGATATATAAACAACAATTTTTAAATCATATTTATGACTGCGTTTTAATACCCTGACAGGGATATCTTATTTGAAAGAAATTTTATTATATCTATTGTGTGTAATAAAACACTGCGATATTATATCGGGAAAGTGATACACAATTTAAACTATTGTTAATTTCCTTTTTATATTTTTAATCATGTTCAAAAACAACAATATACGTGATACTACGATTTATTATGTATGGTTGGAGTGGCAACGATTCTATTAGTAGAACTATGGGACAACAATTTTAAGTATTGATCGCATGTTGACTTTTATTGAACAACGATTTCATTTATGGATTCAATATCTGGTTATTTATTCCTGGTGTGGGTTAAATTCATAGATTTTAAAGTTCGTTGAATGTATTGAAATGAGTAGAGTTTAATTTATACAATGTTGTTATCTTGTATGCCAACGAATTAAACATATTGTAAAAGCAATGACTTACTTTGTATGATAGCGATTTTATGTGGTATGCCATCAATTTAATTATGACAACGATATATTGTATGATAGTGAATCTTCACACAACAATATTATACATATTTTATACAAAAATATCGTGCATTAGAAAACAATAATTTATACAATGATTTATATATGTGTGAGTTATAGATAGCGATTATAGTGTTAGTTCTTGTTAAATTATTTTATTAGACAACTATATTAATGACAACTACTCCCTTCTGTTTGGACAACTCTATCCAAGCTCAGAAATCCATGCATAGTTAGGTAGGAATTTCCCTTAATTCGTATCTATTAGATAACGATGTTGTTAGATAAGGGCTCACTTAAATAGGAGATTATGAAAGACAATGGTTACAGGTGAATGTTAACATTGTATAGGTGAATTATGGTAGAGTATTATGGGATTGACAACGCGATGTTTTCCATTGTGTTGACTTCGTTTTCCTTCATCATTTTAGACAACGATTTTTAGTAGGTCGATGGCATGTAACAACATTTTGGGTAGTGATTGAATTGGATTGGCATTTGAATGGAGTGGCTTGGGCATGGTTGAGAACAAAAATTAAGGGACAAAATTATCTTTATGGGGATAACAATATCATTCGCTAGACATTCATCTAATAATAGATAGCTTTTTCATTTTCTTAATAGATAGACTTATCATCTATTCTCTAGACTTCAATAATATATTTATTACTTAGACATCCGATTTGTATATTTTCCACAGTAGTTTTTATAGGACAACATTACCACCGTTAGATTTAATAATTCACTTTATGGTCACTTTATGGTCACATTTATGATAATAGTAACACCTATAATAATTCACTCCTTCTCACTTAGACTTCATGCTTAACAAATAATGGTTTTTGGTTGTTGGTGAAGTCGTTTAATACGAAACTTTAATTGAGTGAGGGCATCCTGGATCTTGTCGACTCATTACTTGGGTGCATGGATACAATCTCCTCATCAGTTATTTTGGTCTCCTAGCACGTTGGATTTTTCCTGAGTCTTTGGTCCAGATAGGTTATGTTGCACCTAGAGATGGCATAATTCCTGATGAGGGAATCATTGTGCACCCTAATGGATAGAGGCGAATGATAACTTGTATGAAGTCTATGATTCCCATTGTGGGCGTTCATTCGTTGTAGTTTATGTAGGTGATTGGGTTATAACGCCTTCATGTGTTTGGTTTTTTGTGCCATAGAGGTTCCTAGTTACTGGTCATTGAGGTCGTTGTGTCAGGATTATGGATGTTATCCTTTAACGAGTAGGCGTTGTCTTGCTTATGTCGGGCATGTAGTCATTTGTTTGTCCCTTGTGTCACATGTTTGTCTGATCACATGAGGTGTTAACATGCGAGGTCGTTGGTTGTTTGTTGCATGAATGCATAAGTTGGGTTCCTCATCAAGTTGTGTTGTTTAACCATTGTCGTTGTTGTCATCCTACTTTGAAAAGAAAAAAAAAATTGTGTATCTTGTAATCATAACGGTGGGGATTTACAGATGGTATCAGAGTGGGTTCAACCTTGAGACTATGGATCACCATGCTTCCTATTGTAGTAAACCCTTGAGTGATAACCTGACACTAATTAAAACTTTAAACGTGTCCATGTGATGATCGTGATTAGAGGGCACCATAGAGGTTCGCAGCATGGTGTCGTGGAAGGAGGTGTGATGCCTCCAGACATGCCTGTGCCCTCAGAGTCTAACCCTCTAAGGGGAGGAACAAGCCCTTGGGATGGATTCGATTGTTGTAAGGGATGATGATGTTCTGACTAGGGTCCTTCTAGATATTTTCAAAGGCCTTGACTCACTATATGTATTGAGATGAGGTCGGGGCACCTCTACCCCTGAGGGTCCATAGCACTCCCAACTAGTACAGTTAGTTTTCACCGCGAACTTGAGAAGGTAAAATTTCCTGAGCTCTTTGGTGCCCCGTATAGTTCAGCCACCGAGGCATGTTTGGAGAATAAAGTGATGTTCTTTCACTTCACGACTATACATCCAACTTGAAGGTCCACGTGGTGGTCCTTCAACTAGAGGGGAGCGCTCTTCTATGAGGGAAGTCGCTCCTACTGAAATTGAACATGGTCGTCAAAGATGTGTCATGGGAACTATTCGAGGAATAGTTCCGAGATAGGTGTCTATCAGAGGGATTCATTGAGCATCGACTCAATGAGTTCAACTCCTTGTGACAGGGTAGTCGTATGGTTCCCGAGTATAAGGCCCATTTTTGGAGCTTCTTCGGTATGCTCTACACCTTTTTACCAAGAAACTTAAGGTCAACAAGTTCATGTTGGCCTCAGTGTTGGGATCCAGCTTCTACTTTGAGTACCAGGATTACTGGACTAAAGAAAGTGTGGTGGAATGTGGGGAGCCACATTACCAGCATGACTTCCCAGTGGAGAGGACCGGAGCTATGAATCATTTGAACCCACTACCGTGGGAGTTTTGGGCAAGACCCATCAGATTGATGCAGTGGTGAGTAACTGCCAGGAAGAGCACCAGTCGATTGTGCTCAAGATGTTTGATATCGTCACTGACCATACCCTTATTATTTTTATAGATCTTGGTGCTACCGGAAGTTTTTATTTCTAGTGAGATGCTAAAAGGATAATATTAAGGCAGTCAAACAGGATGCATTTAGCTTTGTAGAGATGGCTTCGAGAGCCAAACAGAAGGTTGGAGGGAAGGTTACAGGATGTACCCTTAACCTGGGATATTTTTTCACAAGGAGAACCTATATGTCATGATATTGGGATCTTATGACATCATGATCAATATGGACTGGTTGGAATCACATGAGGTGATACTCAAATGTAAGAAGAAACAATTGAGCTTGGTCGATGATGAGGGATATAGACGCGTGATTGTTGGTTGGAACAGGGAGTTTCCCTGAGGTTCATCTCTTCCCTGTAGCTATGGAAGAGCATGCACAAGGGATGTAAGATTTATGTGATCCTTGCATTAAACAAGAAGGGAGTAGTTGTAGGTCTAGAACACCTTCCTATGGTGAGAGAATTTTTGGATGTCTTCCCAGAGGAGTTACCTAGGATGTCGCTAGAGAGGGAATTGGAATTTATCATAGACCTAAAACAGGGGACTGAACCGATAGCAAGAACTTCTTATCTGATGTTGACCCCGGAGTTACAGGAGTTGAGAATGCAACTAAAGAATTTGTTGGACCTATGAATTATATGTCCAAGTGTGTCACTATGGGGTGCATCAGTTATCTTCATACGAAAGAAGGAATGGTCGTGGAGACTCTACATTGACTATAATCAATTGAACAAGGGAATGATCAAGAATTAGTATCTATTGCCAAGGATTGATGATCCTTTTGATTAGATGAAGGGTGTGGCAGTGTTTTCAAGGATTGACTTGAGATTAGGGTATCACCAGTTATAGATCAAGGAGGATGATGTCCCTAAGACTACCTTCAAGACTAGGTTTGGACATTACGATTTTACTGTTTTACCGTTTGGACTAATGAACGCCCCAAGAGTATTTATGAGTTTGATGAACGGGGTGTTCCGCAAGTACATGGAAAATTTCATCCAAGAATTCATTGATGATATTTGATTTACTCTCGGATGATGGAGGAGCATGACAATCACTTGCACTTGGTACTACAGTGTCTTGACAGAACAAATTATATGGGAGTTGTCTAAATGATCGTTTTATCAATCGAAGATTCACTACTTAGGGCATGTCATATTCGGAAAAGGTATCGTCGTGGATCCATCAAGGGTTGAGGATATTATGGAATGGCCCGTACCGACGAATGTCCTGGAAGTTCATATCTTCATGGGATTAGAGGGATACTATCGATGGTTCATTGAAGGATTCTCAAAGATAGTGAATCCAATCATGGAATTGCAGAAGAATAATAAGAAGTTTGTTTGGACTGAGAAATGTGCATAGGAATTTCAGAGGCTCAAGGAACTGTTGACAATGACATCGATACTAAAGTTCCCTGACATGGACGTAGACTTCTTGGTATGCACTAATGGATCCAAGGAAGGCTTAGGCGGAGTCTTGTTGTAAGACGATCGAGTGATCAGTTACACCTCGAGAAAGTTCAGAAGGCATGAGGAGAACTATGCAATGCACAATTTGGAGTTGTTATCCATTGTTTATGTGTCGATCGATTTGAGGCACTACCTTATTGGACAGAATTTGCAATTAAACAGACCACTTGGCCTACAACACATATTTACGCAAAGTGACTTGAATGCACGACAACGATGTTGGTCAGAATTTCTTAGCAAGTACGATATCGAGATTACTTACATAGAGGAAACAATGAACAGAGTGGTGGATGCATTGAGTCGAAGACCACGCATATTTTCGATGATTGCCTCTTTAGATGAATATACTTGAACAAATTCTAACTTTATAGTGTGACGATGACTGGTACAAGGTGGTCTAGGATTTATCAGACAGAACACAATGATCGTGTCAATATTGAAGGATTTACTTTGGAAAACGACATATTATTGAGATTTAAGGGTTGAATTTATGTACCGCCCAATGACAAGTTGAGGAGTTTGATCCTAAATGAGGCTCATAGAGAAAGGTACATGTCTCACCAAGGAGTCACGAAGATGAGGGAAGACGTTAAAAATTTATTCTTTTGGAAAGGATTGAAGGTAGACTTAGTCAAATACGTGGAAAGAGGTCTAGAATGTCAACAGGTGAAGGTGGAACATAGACATCCGGCAGGATTAGTACAGTCACACACTATTCTAGAATCAAAATGGGAGGTCATTTAGATGGATTTAATTGTTGGATTTCCACTGAAGACAAGGAGACATGACTCGATTTTGTGATAGTCAACACTCTGACAAAGAGTGCTCATTTTATTTATGTGCTTACGATGTATCAGGCACCTGACATAGCTAGAGTTTTCATTAATGAGATTGTGAGGCTGCATGGTGTGCCTAAGAGGTTTATATTTGATCAAGGGTCAGTGTTTACTAGACGATTTTGGACTATTTTCCAAGAGGCCTTAGGAACCCAAATTAACTTTAGTACTGCATATCACCCAGAGAAAGACAATCTGAGTGAATGAAAATTCCAAATCTTGGAAGACATGTTGCACATGTATGTGATGGACCAACAGAAGTGTTGGGAAGAATTCTTGCCATTGGTAGAATTCACATATAACAACAGTTACCAAAGCACCATTAAGATGGCACCTTTCGAGTTTCTTTATGGGTGACCATGTCATATGCTTTTGAGTTGGGATCGTCTTGAGGATACGGTCCTGGTGGGACAAGAAGCGATCCAAGAAATGGAACATTGAATGCAAACAATAATACAAAGGATTGAGGAAGCACAATATCAGTAGAAAAGTTATGCCGATGCGCATCGTGTCGACCATAGTTACGATAATGGAAATCAAGTATTATTGCGGGCAAAACCACATAAGAGTTCGATCAAGTGTGGAAAGGGTACTAAAATATCTCCTAGGTTCATGGATCCTATGAGATTGTGGAAAAGAGAGGGTCGTGGCCTATTAACTAGCCTTTCCTTATCCTTGAGGTGTATGCACAATATATTTCACGTTTCTATTTGAGGAATTATATTAGTAACCCTACACGTGTTATTGACATGAGTTCCTTGCAAGTGTGTCAGACGAGGGTACGCTAATGGTAGAGTTGACCTGTATTCTGTACCATCACATTCGACAACTACGTCGTTGACTAGTAGATCAGGTCAAGGTCTAGTGGGACAGCTATAGTCTGCACTCAGTGACCTGGGAGGATGCATATGATATGCGCCAACAATTTCCATTTTTATTTGATAGATAGACTTATGATTTTGTGATACACTTTTTTTCGACACTTTTATACTCTGAAACTTCAAGATGAAGTTTAAACCAAGAGGGGGTGTATGTAATATCCCACTCTTGCGCACACTGAGCGAACTTATTTTTTAGGACACTTGCTTGCAAGTGATCCAGATTATTATACTATTGACCATTAGATTATGACAATGAGGCATTATGATATGCTGATATGTTATTTTGTTGTATTGACACAGACATGTATTATTGATTGGGTTCTCCTGAGTGTGCAGGAATTTGGACCTCGAGGATGCAAAGGCATTGATGAAACCCCTTGGAATCTAAATCGATTCATGGAATGGAATATTGGGGTTTGATTGTTGTTGATATGACATATGTACATCTTATTAGATGTTATGATGATTCATTATTATTTTTGACACGATTCATTGATGATGCAGGATGACAATAGCTGTTGATACTGAGAGGGGGGTGAATCGGTATCAAGTAAAATTTAAAACCTTTTTCAACTTATACTTAAACCATTCAATTATATCCAATGAGAAATGAACAATAGTATAAGAGCTACACCAATACACCAAAATACACCATGCACAATATATGAGAAATAATCAATAGTTATTGTTCAAGGGAAGTACTGACTTCCAAAGGTAGCTACAGCTTCCAAATGTAAAGGGAGAGATAAAAATCTAAGAGGAAGATACAATCCTCCAATATCAATAGAGAGTTGAACTCTCCATCCTTTCCCCTTCCTTTCACCCAAGAATATACGAGAGATAATAAAACTTCACATTAAATCATCACCATCAACCAACCGTCACTTAGAACCCGATAATGCTTCCTGAGACTTCTTAAATTTCTACAATTATTCAATTCTTGGAATACTCTGATCCTATAGATAATATTATTCAATTTATTCTCTGAAACTTCTCCAAGTTTCACTCCTTGAATCCTCCCCAAAACGAAGTTATAGAGAGAATGGTAGACCTTGTTCAATTCTGGTTTATTCAGGAGAACAAACTTTTACAGAATGTTCCGCGCTCAATATTTAACATCAGATTATGAAACTTGCACACAAGAAAATAAATTTCGTAGTATTTAAAATGAAAATTTTCCCACTTCATTTGTATTCTCAATGAATAAGTTATGGTTGTTTTACCCAAAACACCTATTTATTGACTAGCTTCAGGACTGGTCACAAACCCTATCTTCCACAAAGCGTATCTCCATAATTATAGTGAATAAAACGATAAAAATTTTACCATAGGTACCTTGATATGTCTTCAAAATACCATAGCAATTTCACCATATGAAGCTTTCTAGAAACAAAGTTATAGAAAAAATGGTAAGATGACCTGAAAATAACATACCTTAGAACACATCACCAAAAGACTTCATCCTCCCTTGAAATCCGGCCTTTTTTACTTATGATTTCCTATAAAATTTGACTTTTGTATCAAATGAATGTATAATGATATTTATTTATACAATTTATGTCACTTCCTTTTAACATTAGGGCCGACCTGACAATTTCTTATTTTGTAATTCTTTTTTTTAATTATCTTCAAGGCCTACATGTACTTCCTTCTTCAATTCACTTTGTCATCTTCAAAAATTCATTTCTCCTCAACCATGAGGATCCATG
>JZKD02S0708719.1:784648-801747 GCA_000966675.3 Picea glauca | reverse complement strand
GTCTTCTAATTGTTTCTTCAAGCTTACAACTATCTTTTCACAACTACCCAATTCACTTCTTAGTTTTCTTTGTGTGTCTTTGAGCTTGCTATTTTCAATCTCAACATGCTTCAATCTTTTAAGATTCTCATCTTCTTGTTGAATAATTTTTTCTTCATGATTTTCTTCTTCTTCATTGGAATTTTCTTCTTCAGTGTCATTTCTTTCAATTCTTTCATGAGGAAATTCAAATTCAACATGACCTACTCCTTCACAATTAAAGCAAAAGAACTGACCTCTATTTTCTTCTCTGAAATCTGAGATGTTGTAATTTGCTTCAACCTATTCTTCTTCTTCTTCTTCTTCTTCTTCCCTTACATAAAGGTCTTGTAGCTTGTCCCAAAGATCTTTTGATGATGCACATGATCCCACCTTGGATTTCAATGAATCTATCAATCCATCCAGGATGGTATCTATTGCTAATTTGTTGTTCATTTTTGCTTCCTTCTGAGCTGCAGTCTTTGGCTTCTTCAAAGCATTATATCCTGAAGCAACTGAGAATCAAACATCTTCCCCAAGATATTTCAAGTAAGTTTCGATTCTATTACTCCAGTATTCAAAATTTCTTCCATCAAATGGTGGAATCCCATTTGGAATTTTGTCTTCCATTTCTTCTTAGGATCTTCCTTCCAGTGGTTAAACTATACTGAAGGTTACCCTCTCTGATACCAATTGTTGATACTGAGAGGGTGGTGAATCAGTATCAACTACAATTTAAAACATTTTTCAACTTATACTTAAACCATTCAATTATAGCCAATGAGCATTGAAAAATAGTATAAGAGTTACACCAATACACCATGCACAATATATGAGAAATAATCAATAGTTATTGTTAAAGGGAAGTAATGACTTCCAAAGGTAGCTACAGCTTCCAAATGTAAAGGGAGGGATAAAAATCCAAGAAGAAGACACAATCCTCCAATATCAAGAGATATTTGAACTCTCCATCCTTGCCCCTTCCTTCCATCCAAGAATATACGAGAGATAATAAAACTTCACATTAAATCATCACCGTCAACCAACCATCACATAGAACCTGATAATGCTTCCTAAGACTTCTTCAATTTCTACAATTATTCAATTCTTGGAATACTCTGATCTTGTAGATAATATTATTCAATTTATTCTCTGAAACTTCTCCAAGATTCACTCCTTGAATCCTCCCCAAAAATAATTTATAGAGAGAATGGTAAACCTTGTTCAATTATGGTTTATTTAGGAGACCGAACTTGTATAGAATGTCCCATGCTCAATATTTAACATCAGATTCTAAAACTCACATACAAGAAACTGAAGTCCATACTCTTTCCAATGAAATTTTTCCCACTTCATTTGGATTCTCTATGAATAATTTATGATTTTTTTACCCAGAACACTTGTTTATTTACTAGCTTCAGGATTGGTCACAAACCCTATCTTCCACAGAGTGTATCTCCATAATTATAGTGAATCAAGAAATGAAAGTTTTATCACATGTACCTTGATATGTATTCTCAATACCATAGAAATTTCACCATTTGAATCATTCTAGAAAAAACATTATTGCAAAAATGGTAAGATGACCTGAAAATAACATACCTTAGAACACATCACCAAAAGTCTTCATCCTCCCTTGAAATCTAGCCTTTTTTACTTCTGATTTCCTCTGAAATTTAACTTGTGTATCAAATGAATGTATAATGATATTTATTTATACCATTTATGTCACTTCCTTTTAACATTATGGCCAACCTAACAATTTCTTATTTTGTAATTTGTTTCTTTAATTATCTTCAAGGCCTACATGTACTTCCTTCTTCAATTCACTTTCTCATCTTCACAAATTCATTTCTCCTCAACCATGAGGGTCCACGTGACATGCCACATACCACTGGAAACAACGTGATGTATACTATCCATTTATGGGTCTTGTATCTACATGTGTATTTTCCTTCATGTCCAAATACCTTCATCAATATTGCGGTCCAAAACCCATGACTAGGGTTGACATCAATGAACACAACCAATATTCCAACAATATATGGGCGACTAGGCTAACATGTGGAGTAGAGTGGTCATGCACAATAACTAGAGAAATGAGGGAGAGGTGTGGACAGTATCCCTACCATAGCCTACTAGCACCCACGTCGTGGCTCAAACTATAGGTTAATGATTACCTAGTTCGAGAAGACCCACTATGTCATGAGGGCAGACTGCGACAGTCGCTCACGATTATTATAATGGTCCCACAATAAGTCGGCAGCCTTATTCCTTAGAGGCCCTTAGTCTCCCACAATATCACCTAGCGGAGTATTGACTCCAGGGGTTTGATGTTTACCAAGTCAGTCAAGAGGTGAGTGGCACCCTTGGAGCACGTAGTGTATCCTGAAGGGCAAGTCGCGCGAGGAAAATTAATAGAGGAAAGTGGCACCCTTGGAGGACGTAGTGCATCCTAACGGGCAAGTTTCACAAGGAAAATATAAAAAGGCGAGTGGGACCCTTGGATCACCTAGTGCATCCTGAAGGGAACATGGCGGTTTCAACGGGTAATTGAATAATCTTCATCGGCCTTAAAATGAATGTCGTGATATGTATGTTTAAAAAAAAAAAAAAAATTTCCCTAATAAAAATGTCACCCAACCTAGGAAATTAAAATCTAGGTCTAAGTGATACTTGTGGTAAAAAAAAGAAAAAAATCATAATTAAACATGTGACGAGAAGGGGGTAGGAAATTAAATAAATTTATTAAAATCAAATTATATTAAGGGATTAAAATTGTAAAACAGAATTGATTGTTTTCTACATATGCTAAGTAAACTTTATTAATTAAAAGGAAAAAGGGGTAAAATGTGATTTTCTCCACTTGCTAAATTGAGTTCTAGTTAAGAAGGGAAAACAGGGAAACTTAAAAAAATAGGAAACTAGGGAAAAAAGGGGAAACATAAAGAAAAACAAAACATAAGGAAAAGGCAGAATGACTAACTTAGTAAGGAATCTTTCCTTTAAGAACTTTATAAATGTGAACTCAACTAGGAATTTAGTAAGGGCATAAGTCTTTTAAAATGTGTAAGGGAATGCCCAAAGGGGTTGGATCCAATGGTGGAAAGTAAGGATTTTTTCACCATTGGGCAAGGTTCAATTCTCATCAGGGCTTTACCTGGAGCCATGGGATCACCTTGAGGTAGTGGTCGAACGTGCAGTTTCACTGAGAGATACTATATTAAATGGTATCATGACCCTTGCACACATAAGTGGATCAAATCCCACCCTCATGTCCTCCAAATTTTAAGGGCCGACAGGGGTGTAGACCAATTGGCAAGTGTCGTGTAAATGGAAGGAAATATGTAAAAAGAGGTTTGAAGGTCAATTCTCGCCACGATTTATCTGGAGGACGCGCTTGCAGGTGGTGTGATTTCTCCCTAGGGGTTATAAGGAAGCCGGTAGGATTCGACTCCTGTGTCACGCAAGTACGATACTGTATTTGTTATCAGTTCCCCTAGTTACAAAAAAAAATAAAAATTGTAAGGGAATGTGGGGACACAAAGGAACATTTTAGGAATGTGTTTTGGTGGGTGAGGGAAATAGGAATAATTAAATATTTAATGAAATTAATTTCTAGTGCAACTAGGGGGATGGGTGGCATGTGTACGGGGGAGGTTTTTTCTGATTCAAATAACATAAAAGAAATTAAATGAGAATTTGGGAAAGAAATCACTTAAGACTCTATAAAAAGGATGGAGGAGGGGGAGTATGGATCTCTTCTTCATGCATAACTTTATGCTGCTGAACTTTTGACTTGACTGACTTATCTTGTGGGAGTTGGAATACCCAGCTCGAGTAACGAGTGGTATCTTGACCTTGCGATGCAAGTTCTGTGCTAGTTGTTCTTGGGTTTAGTGTGCGTGGGTCATTTGCAGCTCAAGGGGCTCAGGGGAAGAAGAGTACCCCTAGCGTTGGTTGGGTGGTATTGGTGAGGTCACATCGGTCAGCAAGCGGAAGATGGATGGAGCATGTGCGAGAAAAAAACTACCAAGCAATCATTTTGGGCTAAGGTACGTCGGTTTAATGGTTACTTGCAATGAATTTAAATTTACTCATGTTAGTTCTCTGTGCTAGTTTAATATTTCATTTCCATGTGCTGGCTTGCACCCACCTTCCTTCAGTTTGGTAACCCCCCTTGCTTGCTGATTTCTAATGGATTTCCTTGGGTGAACCCAACTTCTACCTTCGGTAACTTATCTGTGTGGTTTTTATTGATTTTTATGATTAGATTGCACTTTATCTTTCGCCCTTATCCCAAGGTCATTAGTCCATGCCTGAGCAGCCAACCAAGAGTTGAATCGATGGTCGTCACTTCGGTGTATAGTGACCTATAGATTCTAATGCCCTGCTTTTTTGTGCATGGATGATGAGCGAAGGATAAATCCTTTCCCTTCTGTCCACCCATTACTTATCCCTGTGGTTGATTGATTCATGGTTGAACGATTGTCCTTACATTGACTATTTCATTATGGAATGGTTTATCTTGCGTCTTTTGTTGGTTTATCTCTATGCTATATCCCTATGATTTATGGGCATTTTAACTAGTGCTTGATTGGTATAACTTCTGTGATATGATTGATAAACCCCAGCCTTGTTCAGTATCATCTTAACATTTTTATTTACCATTTTCTTGGACTATGATTCACCATTTTACAGACAGAGTTTACCATTTACTTTGAACATGATTCACCATTTTACAGTCAGTGATTTACCCTTTTATTGGACTACAAATTTGACATGATTTAGAATGTGAACCTACCATTCTAGACTACAATTTATTTCATTATGATAGAGTTATCAATTAATATTTTTCTATATGTGTTATGAGTTGATTATATATATGCTTTTTATTTTATGGATCAGCATTATGCATTGACAGTTATAGTATTTATATTTATGCAATGTTAGCATTGATAGTTATGGATCGTATAGTTTGATAGCATTATCATAGGTTTATTATACAACATTGTTGAAGCAATTTTTAACAGCATTATTGATTTTATCAGATAGGCTATTGTTGATAGAAATTTTATCGGACAACAATTTATAGATATACAAACAACAATTTTTAAATCATATTTATGAATGTGTTTTAATACCTTGACAACGATATATTCTTTGACAGAAATTTTATTATATGTATTGTATGCAATAAAAGACCTGAATATTATAGCCCCCGGGGGGCAGCTCAATTGGCAAGTGTCGTGAAAATGAAGTTCTATGAGGTTTCGAGTTCAACTCCCCCCGACTTACAATGTGTGCCACGTATGGGGCCTCGTGGGCACACCTAGAGGTTATAGTGGTAGCAGTTGGATAACACGGCCACGTGTAACGCGAGCACGTGACCAACTAGTTGCTGATTCCTCCAGACATAAAAATAAATAAATAAATAAAAATAAATAAATAAAATAGACCTGAATATTATATCGAGACAGTGATACACAATTTAAACTATTTCTAATTTCCTTTTTATATTTTTAATCATGTTCAAAGACAACGATATACTTGATACTATGATTTATTATGTATGGATGGAGTGGTAGTGATTCTATTGGTAGTATTGCGAGACAACGAATTTAAGTATTGATCGCATGTTGACTTTTATTGAACAACGATTTTCTCTTATGGATAGGAATATCAGGTTATTTATTCCTTGTGTGGGTTAAATTCATAGAGTTTAAATTCCGTTGAATGTATTGAAATGAGTACAGTTTAATTTATACAAAGTTGTTATCCTGTATCCCGTCGAATTAAACATATTGTAAAAACAATGACTTACCTTGTATGATAGCGATTTTATGTGGTATGCCAACAATTTAATTATGACAACGATATACGGTATGATAGTGAATCTTCACACAACAATATTATACATATTGTATACAACAATATTATGCATTAGACAACCATAATTTATGAAATGATTTATATATATGTGAGTTATAGATAGTGATTATAGTGTTAGTTCTTGTAAAATTCTTTTATTAGATAGCTAGATTATAGAAAACTACTCCCTTTTGTTTGGAAAGCGCTATCCAAGATCAGACATCCACGCATAGTTAGGTAGCGATTTCCCTTAATTCTTATTTTTTAGATAACAATGTTGTTAGATAACGACTCCCTTACATAGGCGATTATGAAAGACAATGGTTGCAGGTGAATATCAGTGTTGTGTAGGTGAATTATGGTAGAGTATTATGGGATTGAAAGCGTGGTGTTTACCACTGTGTTGACTTCATTTTCCTTCATCATTTTAGACAATGATTTTTAGTATGTCGATGGCATGTGACATCATTTTGGGTAGCGATTGAATTGGATTGACATGTGAATGGAGTGGCTTGGGCATGGTTGAAAGTGAACTTTAAGGGACATAATTATCTTTATGGGGATAGCAATATCATTTGCTAGATAGTCATCTAATAATAGATAGATTTTTCATTTGGTTAATAGATAGCCTTATCATATATTCTCTAGACAACAATAATATATTTATTACTTAGACATCCAATTGTAGATTTTACATAGTAGTTTTTATAGGACGGAATTACCGCCGTTAGATTTAATATTTCACTTTATGGTCACATTTATGATAATAGTAACACCTATAATAATTCACTCCTTTGGACTTAGACTTCATGCTTAACAAATAATGGTTTTGGGTTGTTGGCGAAGTCGTTTAATAGCTAGTGAAACTTTATTTGAGTGAGGGCATCCCGTGTCTTGTCGACTTGCTACTTGGGTGTGTGGGTAAAATCTCCTCATCAGCTAATTCAGTCTCCTAGAGCATTGGATTTTTCCTACGTCTTTGGTCTAGATAGGTTATTTTGCACCAAGGTTAATTTCATGCCTATCACATGGAGACAACATGATTCCTGATGAGGGAACCAATGCATGCCCTAATGGATAGAGATGAATAATAACTTGGTTAGAGTCTGTGCTTCCCATTGTGGGAATTCATTCATTGTAGTTTATGTAGGTTCTTGGGTTGTAACGCCTTCATGCATTTGGTTTTGCGCACCATAGAGGTTCCTAGTTACTAGTCGTTGAGGCCATTATGTTAGCCTTGTGGATGTTGTCCTTTATCTTGTATTCATTTGTATGTCCCTTGTGTCACATGTTCGTCCGATCACATGAGGTTCTAATGTGTGGCATCGTTGGTTATCTGTTGCCTCAATGCGTAAGTTGGGTTTTTTTTCAAGTTGTGTTGTTTAATTGTTGTCATTGTTATCATCCTTCTTTGAAAAGAAAAAAAAAATTGTGTCGCTTGTAATTGTAACGGTGGGGATTTACAACATCAAGCCCTAAATGGATGCAAATTATGAGAGAAATGTAATAAAAGGTGTTAAGGTGTATTTCCTTTCCTTTCCTTGCCATGCCATGTCTTGACATTCCATGTCTTGCCTTTCATTGTCATGCCATGTCTTGCCTTTGCATGCCTTTCCATGCCATGCCTTCCATTGCCTTGTGTTGCCATGCATTTCCTTACCTTACCATGCCATTCCATGTCATTCATTTCCTTTCCATGCCTTTCTTTTCCATGCCATACCATATCATGCCTTGCCTTTTCATCCATCCTAAGAAACATGACATTGTTGGTGTATAAATATGTTCAATATATATCTTACACATTTAAATGTCAATCCGGGATTCGTAATCAAAAGAGTTGTTACACTATATGTCCCGAGAACAAGTAACCTACCTAAGGTTGTTTCATATAGGAAATAATTAATAACACAAAAACTTTGTTTCTAAGATCTCTAAATAATTCAAACACCCTTGAACTTAGAAGAGAAAACTAATAATGAAACTTCTTCACACAAAGAGCCAATCAAAAAGGATTTTATCCTAGAGGAACAAGTCTATTCATTCCAGGCTTATGAATTAAAGAGATGAATTTGAGAAGCTTGTCTCCTGTAGTAATCAAAACAGTAAATAGAAATCAACTCCAATCACTCTTGAAATCAAAGTCAATTCCATCTTCATGCAATTCAAACAAACTAGTACAATGAACATTCAACATAACTGAGAGACTTCATTATAGAGCATGAAGATGAGATATAAATTCTTCTGGTTCCTTGATGTATTAAATCTACTACAATCATAAACTCAAGATATCAATCCCACACTTCAAATAATTCAATAGAAACCTTCAATGTTTGAGAATGAAATAACTATTTGATCTAGCACCTGATTGTTCACACCAATACAGAAAAAATTAACTCAATGATGAACTCTAAAAATAAATTAAAGATCATTAACACACACGACTGTAAAATTCTCACACAATCACATGAAACATATACAGGGAGGTTTACCTTAGTTGGGGCGGTGGGCCCTTACCGAACCAACAAGGAACCTCTTAAGAAAGTAATAGACTAAAACATTTCACTCACACTCAGGAATTGACATAATAGATCTTTTGCATTAATTCAACCGGTAAATTGGATCAACAGTTTTTCACTTTATACATAGGAATGATATGTATTATCTGGTTCTAATACTGACTTCATTACATTCCTTATTATCCACACCTATCACCTATACAGTATTCCTTATATATAAGGTAAACGGATACTACCAATATCTATGGATAAGTACTAAATAGTTTTAAAGATATTAGATTTGATATTTACATTGAATCTCTAGGAATTGACTCCATCCTCATGACACGAAGTGAATGAGTGATGGAGTCTCTCGTAATCTGGAAAACTGATTTGGGAGCTTATGTTCAAATTCCTTATCGAAATATTAATCATTATATTGGTCCAACTGGTGCATGTTGGAAACAGAGGTTTTGGTACCGGAATACACACAGTCATGAATCTGAGTACCAGAATGGACATGAAGCAGACAATACTGGAATAGTGCATGACCTGGTACTGGAATGGATTTAGAGCTGACAGTACCGGATCAAAACTTCCTTATTTATCGGAATAGATTTGGTACCAGATTGCACGATGACTGATAGTATCGAAATAATGCAAGTACCGACTAGGCTGCTCATGAGTCAAACCATTAGGACTATACAAAATAAAATGCTTTAATCAAATTAATTCAAGAAATTTAAACAAAATATTCTTTAAATCATCAATTACCTCTTGTGACCATGAACAAGGCTATTAAGTATATGTTTGAGAGAAAATAGTCAAGTATAGGCTTATAACATAGGCAAAAGGCTCATATACAAGGTAATATAGGGCATTATATATGTCAAAACAGAGACTCAACATTTCCCCCATGCTAAAAGTGTTGCATGTATTCATGCAACATCATCAAAAATCGATACTCAAAAACTTTCTGCAAAATTGAATCCTTCTCTGTCATTTCTTAGGTTGCAAGATGTTAAAACAAGAAACTTCACTTTTCAATTCTTTCTTAATTACCCTAGTGTACTGGATCAATCGCAAAACCTTGTTGAGTTTGGCAAAAACCTCTGCATGTTGTTCTTTCAATTGTGCATTCTTTGCCTTGATATGTCTGTCCAATACTTTGTATTCTTCAACTTCTTTCTTCATCCTCTCAATATTTGATATCAATTTTTGTTTGTTCAGAGACTTGTCTTGGCTAGATGTGATTGCCTCCTTAGTTACCTCCTCTCGGTCTTCTTTTTATTTCCTCAAACCCCTCAAAGTCTTTGTTACCAGTCTTTCTATCTCACTTACTGTTACCAACCCTTCTGCTTAACTCACTGTATCTCCACAACCACTTCCTTTCTCTGGAGAACTCAAAATATCCATGGGTTCCCTTTGAAGAGAAGGTATATTTGGAATTGCCACCTACTTGGCCATGCTTCTGGTAGTCCTTCGTATGGGGAGTGGGGCCCCTTTAGACTTGCTGACAGAGATAGAAACTTCCTCAAACAACTTCCTCTTCTTTATTTTAATAGCGGTGGTGGGTCTAGACACTTGTTTCTCCTGTATCATTTTGACTTTCATCTTGAGGTCCCAAGTTGTGAATCCTAGAGTATGCTTCTATTGACCAGCCCTTATTTCTATCCTGGAAGATTGAGGCGTAGGTTATAGAATTTGTTCCCTTTGTGCCTTCTCCCTTTTGATCTTCTTTTTGTTTATGCTTGTCACCTTAACAGTTTCTTTCAATTCACCAACCAATTTCTGGGAATACCGAGTAACTACCCCAGGGATGTTCTCCAATTCCTTAACGGATTATGGAGGGGGTCTAATGGTTGTTTCATGTAAAATATCCTCTGGATTTGTCTCTTTCCTTATTTCTTTTCTTACTTTGTGATAGTTGATCTTTAGGACGTAGGACTGAACCAGACGCTTTAGACTGTGCATACTTTTTCTTGTTTTGAATGTTGAGGTCAAGGGTCTTATCTACTTGGCTAGTTGGTTCTAATGACACCTCCATGATTTCTTTAGGAATGTTTTCTGATCGTCCTCCAAGATCATATTCTTCTTTTTGTCTTTTATCTTTTTTAATCGAGGTAGGACTTATTTTCTGGGATTGGATGGCTTTCTTCTTCCTCGATGTAGTAGGTTCCCCTACAATAGACTTTTCTATCACTGATTTCTCAATGGGTTGGGATGAGCTGGGTGTAACAATGTCTTCTTTTCCTCCTGATTCCTTCCTTATGTCTTCCTTTTCCCTCTTGCTTGAACCCTCATTGTGTATCCTTGTCTCCTGTGTTTCAACAGTTTTGGATATTCCTTCTTGAGCGAAATTCTGTTGGAGTAATTGCTTCCAAATACCACCTTGTGTCCTCAAATCATGAACAACCAAAAGTTTTATTAAACCATGGTGATGAAGGCCAGTTTTAGGTTTCTTGGAAACTGACCTCACCCCTCTTACCATCTTCTTTAAACTCATCCACAGGAAGTGCGGAAAATCGATTTGTGGTCCTCCCTCAAAATGTGATAAAAGATTCAAATGATAAATGAAGGTTACTGCATACCTTCCTTTGCAGGTGAGGATTTCTAGAGACTTATGAGAATCATCCAATATTCCTCCTTGACATAGCTTCGAGAGACTCCCTTGGTCCAATTGGGGTCTTGATGTTCTGGTTTGAGGAATTTCAGACAGAGTTTCCTGTCGACGATCACCCTCTTGAGGTATTTTCCTCCAGCCATAGGAAGTCTTGTAGCTTCTGCTATAGTGGCTTCTATAATTGTTAGCTTCATGTTTCCAAACTGCACACTTTCTCCATCATATTTCTATGTGAAGGCAAGAGAAATTCCCTCATGATGGCCTTTAAAATTTTCCAGAAATGGCACCCATCCTGCTTGTTCATACTTTTCTTTGCAAGCCTAATATTATGTTGTTTCCCTATAAAATTGAAATATGGGCTCATGCCTATCGAACCCCATGCTAGAACAAACAATTATCTCAATGGATGATGCATGGACAGAGGATCGGGGGTTGAGTACCGGATAAATGTAGACTGTGATAGAGTACCAGACGGGGAAAAACATGCAAGGAATATGAAGGCACATGATGTCTATAGGTGGTGTGACAACAATGGTAAATAATTCTCATATGGATGGCAGATCCATCTAGAGGAGCATTTATAAATGGAATTTTAGATTACAACGGTCGCATTGATACCCATGATGATATGGTGAGGCAGGTCAAATCCACTAACGGCTTACGGACTCATGGGAAAATTGGTGTCAAACGATATTCACGGAAGGGTGTGGTCATTATCATCGAGACTTCTGAGTGTGAAATCAGTTGGGATCATTATTTGAGATGCTTAGAGATGTGGTTCATGTCACTTCATATAGTACGGTAGTGAATCATAAGTATATGGGGTTTATTTATTGGATAGATATAAGGAGTATGAGTTTGATCCGGTAAGAGATATAATGACCTTGCACTCTTAATATTCAGGGAATAAGGACATATTCTTTTTACGGAAATGTGGTTGAGGCTTTTATAAATGTTCGTGAAAGGGGGTATGTCATGATATGAGAGCAACCAGATGTTTTAAATGCATATTTAGTCTAATTCCTTTTAATAAAACGAAAAAAAATGTTGAATTTGTATGTACTAGCATTAATAATTGAGCAGCAACTTGGAAGTATGATGAGAGTTACCAATCACATCCTTACCAGTACCGGATCATCTATGTGCAGAGTTGAAATTAGTACGAGATCATCTGAGTACCGGATTACCTGAGTGTCGTATTTTCTGGGTACCAGATCACCCGTATGTAGAGTTTGTAATTAGTACCAGAATAGCGCAAGGTCCCTTATTTAATACTGGATGGGGTTTAGTATCGAATAAGAATAGTGAGATGATTTAGCGTAGTGATGACCATTGGTACCGGATAAGCACAGATATGAAAAACAATTCTGGTTCTTGAGATATTTTTGACACAGATTCTGGTGGCAGTGACTTGTAGAAACAACTCGTGTTCTGTGATCAGATTCAATTGAAAAACTAGGTATATGGAACAAATACCAAAACTTAGGAGTTATGTGTTTGCATAGGAATAATGCAAGAAGATATTTATAATAGGAAGGTATTCTAGAAATTATTATCGAGATTATAGAACCCTCTTCTTTTTGGAACCAAGGTGATCACAGCTCGTGCTGGCATTTCCTCTTTATTACAAAAATAACAATAATAATCCTAACTACTACCTTTCTGTGGATTTTTATCGAGCCTGGATTAGTTAATGCTCGCTGGTATTTTCAATTTTAAAGAGTTTGAAAAACTTAAAAAAAACTCTTTATATTGTCTCGTGGATTTTTCTCGAGCCTGAACCAGTTCCTGCTTGTTGGTGTTTTCAATTTTAAAGAGTCTGAAAAACTTAAAGAAAATTCTTTATACTGTCCCATGGATTTTTCTCAAGCCCAGGCCAGTTCCTTCTCACCAATGTTTTCAACTTTAAAGATTCTGAAAAACTTAAAGAAAACTCCATCTGCTAGAAGTCCTCCTTATTCGTCTATCTACATGGGAACACAACCAACTTTTTTTTTTTTTTTTTGTTAGTTATATCAGAAAAATAAAAGAGAAAATTTATCTAATGACACACCTATGTACAGAAAATGAATTTATACAATTGAACTTACTGTGGTAGGTCAGCAGGAGGGGAAACCCTCTTGCTTACCAGTTGCATTTCGGAACTCTAAAGAACATTTTTGACAAAATCCTCCTTTGACAGAGGCTTATGATAAACCTTCATTCGATGCCCATTTACAACAAAGGAAGTCTGATTTTCATCAATGGTCTTTATCCTTACTGAACCATTGTCATAAACAGTATCAACCTCATAAGGTCCCAACCATCTAGTAGACAATTTACCCTTAAAGTTTTTGAATCTACTATCATATAGAAGCGCCCAATCCCCTGACTCGAAGGACTTCTTTTTTATGTAATTGTCATTCCATTTGGTCCTTTGCTCTTGTATCAGGGTGGTTCTTTGTAGAGCATCCTGTCTTATCTCATCAAGCTCATTTAATTGTAATAGCCTCTATTTTTTAGCTTTGTTCAGGTCCATCCCTAATTGCATGGTAGTTCTGAAGGTTTTTACCTTAAACTCTGTGGGCAATAGTACCTACTTCCCATACACCAACTCATAAGGTGTGTGGCCTGTTGTATTTCTTCAAGATTTCTTGTAGGCCAACAAGGCCTCAGGCAACCTATCAGCCCAGTCTTTGTGATGTAGCTGAACAGTCTTGGTGAGGATGGCCTCTATCACTTTGTTGGTCGATTCCACTTGGTCATTGGCTTGGGGGTGATATGGCAAAGACTTTTTGTGTTTGATACTATATTGTTCAGTAAGAGACTTGACCAAATTTGAGGTGAATTGTGTCCTTTGTTCAGTGACTATTTCCTGAGGTACCCTAAAATGAGTGAAAATTCCCTCAAAGAGAAAGTCTACAACAGATTTTTCATTGGCTGAATACAAAGCCTTGGCTTCTACCCATTTTGTTACATAGTCTATGCAGAATAAGATGTACTTTTTCCTGTGGGACATGGGATAGATAGGTCCTACAAAATCTAAGGCCCATTTTTCAAATGGTTCGATCACTACTTGGGCTTGGAGCGACATTTCATCGACTGTTGTAGGTTTTCCCATTCTTTGGAAATCATCGCAGTTGGCCACGTATTTCTTTGCATCTTTGAAGATGGTTGGCCAATAATAGTCACACTACAGAATCTTGTATGTTGTCCTTTTGTTAGAAAAATGGCCTCCACAAGGGCCATCGTGACAAGCTCTGGAGATATCATGCATCTTGTCCTCTCGAACACATCTTTTGATTACCAAATCATGTCCAGTTCGGTATAATAAATCCTCATGCCACATATAATTGGCACTTAGCTAGATAATTCTTTGTTTTTCTTTGGATGACATATTTTGAGGTAGCTTCCTGGTTACAAGATAGTTGGCTACATATGCATACCAAGGGGTGTAAGTAGAAATGGAAAATAGATTCTCATCTGGAAAATCATCATCTACTGGAGTACTATCACCTGTATGATAGGGTCTAGACAATAAATCAACAACCAAATTATCTCTTCCAGGCATATCAATGATAGTGATATTGAATTCTTGTAGTAATAACAACCATCTAGTCACTCTGGCATTTGTAACAGGTTTTCTCATTAGAAATTTGATAGCTGAGTGGTCAGTGTGCACAAAAACTTTGTATCATGTTATATAATACCTAAACTTGTTGATGCCATGCACTACTGATAAAAATTATTTTTCTATGACAATATAGTTTACTTCAACAGGTGAGAGATTCTTGCTAACAAAGGATATAGCATAAGGAATCTGCCCTTCCCTTTTTCCTAAGACAAATCCCAAAGCGGTATTTGAGGCATCTATGTAAATATGGAAAGGAAGAGACCAGTTTGGACCTCTCAAAACAGGGGCACTTTGTTGGAAAATGTTTAACAGATAGCGTATGCTTGTCATTGATGGAAAGTACAACAATGAAGATGGCAAGATCAGAATGTGCATCGATGGACAAACAAGAACAATGTAGGCTCAGGAGGAATTAGTGCAGATTCAAAATTCCAAGTAAGAAGAATGTGTAAACTTGGAGGAGAAGTGTCACTGATCGTTGGATCCCATCCAAAATTCTCGACAACATAAGGGCCGTCAGATCTGAATAAAAACAAGAAGAGTAGATTTTGTCTTAAAAACAAGAAGAGCAGATAAAGGTCGCAAGGTGCGAGGACGCGAGGCGGTGAAGTGGAGAGAAGATCAGGACCGTCCATTTGGGAAGGACGCGTGGCAGAGATCGGAGAGATCTCGTGAACTCGGGGGTTCGCAGGATAAAGGCCCAAGTATTGGGTGTTCAAAGTTGAGAGGTGCGAGGACACGAAGCAGTGAAGTAGCGAGAGATTTATAGTCGTCCATCTGGGGGGACAGGTGGCAAGAGATTGAGATATCTCACGAACTCGAGAGTTCGCAGGTTGAGAGTCCAAACATTGGGTACTCCAAGTCACGAGGTCGTGAGGTAGCGAGAGAAGGCCATTGGATCTGGATCACAGGAGGACTGTTGGATCTGCGCGGAGGATCACACATGGTGAGAGATCGTCATCTCGCTGACTGGAAAGTCAAAAGAACAGTGAGTTGCGAGATCATGATTTAATCAAGGACCGTTGGATCAAGAGGATGCGTGGTGAAAGATCAGAGCACCATAAAGCTCCATATTGGATTTTCTCCTATCGCGACTTGGAGTGACGAGAAACTCCAGCAAAGAAATAGCGATATGAGAGATCATGATAAGATCCTGACCGTCAATACACCAAAATATGTGGACCGTTGATCTGAGCTCCATCTTGGAGTCTCGCCTATCGTGACTTGGAGTAACGAAAATCTCCAACGAAGGAACAACGAGATGCGAGATCCCGATGAGATCAGGACCGTTGACTCACCAAGATCATGAATCGTCGATCAAGGTCGATGAAGATAAAGAGTTTGACTGTCTCAGAGAAGACGAAGAGTCTTAAACTACCAGAGAGACTGAGGAATATAAGCATAACATACAGTGATGTTGGACATGCAGGTCGAACCACCAGAGAAGCTGAAGAGTCACGATTATAATCAGACAGAGCACTCGAGAGGTGGAGGATAATGACACAGAGTCTTCATGCAGAGGTATGGCGAACATTGCATGCACAAGGTGCACAGAAGCTATAAATAAACGGTACAAAGAAGATATTGGGAGTTGTTGCTGTAAGAGGTTGTAGTGAGGGTTGTTGGTAAAGGTAATTCAAGTGTGAAGAAAGAGGAGAGTGCAGTAGCTGAATAGCACAGAAGAGGAACTGTGCAGAGAATGGAGATGGTGCACAGAGCATAAAAAGTAGAAGACCAAATAGCGCAAGGGATGTGAGCAGAAAGGTAATGAAGCAGACAGAGCAACGAAATGCAGTAGAACAGTGATAAGTCGGGTAAGCCATTATTGAACATTATATCACTGTAATAAGTTTTAGAAGCAAAGATTTATATTTGAGGGTGGTTGGGAGGTGCTAGGGATGATTTTTTTCCTCAGAGGTTCAAGTGGGTCCTTGAACACAGGAAGTTGGTGCTTCCTTCTAGTTGGTGCTAGAGAAACCAAGGAGTTGGTGCTTCCTTCTAGTTGGTGTTAGAAAAACCAAGGAGTTGGTGCTTCCTTCTAGTGGGTGCTAGAGAAAACAGAGAGCTGGTGCTCTCAGCAAGTTGCAGCTTGCTAAACAGAGGTTGTAGCCTCATTATGAGTTGGTGCTCATATGTATGATAATGTAAAGATTGTAACCATTACTTATCATATAAAGAAAAAGAGGTTTTTACCCTGTATGGGTTTCCTCAAGAGATATCTGTCTCTGTGTTTCTCATATATGTGACTGATGTTGAATGTTCCATGGTTTATTTCCCTGCATTATTGTGATCATCATTTGGTGTCTCAACAAAGGGTTTAAGAGAAGCATAATTGTTTAAGCATGGTAACAACTGATTCACCCCCCCCCTCTCAGTTGTCCAACAATTGGTATCAGAGCTGGCCCCTTTTATCTAAGGGTAGATCCTAGAACTTAAACATGTCAAGCCATGAAGGAAATTCAACCAATAAGGCCCCTCT
>JZKD02S0708719.1:733787-751625 GCA_000966675.3 Picea glauca | reverse complement strand
TCATTCACAAGTTTGATAATTAATTATTGCATATATTATGTTTGATATATTCTATAGTTAAATAACTAGGTACCCATCCATAGATGGTTAATGGTAAGATGTTGAAAATTGCAATATAAATGTTGCAGGTTTCTTCTCAAGTTTTCCTTAAGCCTAAACTAGGTTGGGGAAGAAGATAGATATTTATATTTATAATTCAAATGTAATAGAAAGATTTATGTCTAACTCTTGTCACCTACACCTTCATCACTCAAGTATGGGTTCCTCCAACTTCCCCTTCCCTAGTTGTGTTGGAACATTCCTTAAGGTTGTAAGGTTGAATAATCCAAGGTATCAAAGGAGAGGAATAAGATTTGTTCAGATACATAGGATGAGACAACAATATTTTAAGGTTGGATATGAACTATCATAAGAAGATTTTTTTAGAAATAAACAAATCCCCTCATTGGTTATAATGAAGCCAATGATAGATACAAGGATAGACCGCTATACCTTTTTCCCAGATCTAATCACGCAATATCATTAGCTAATGATAAAAAAGGAAGGGATATTTTCCTTTAAATAATTGGTTGTCTAACATATCCATCTATTCTTGTGAGATACAACTCCATTGATGTTGCTTCACCTAGTCACTTTCTCAACAAAAAAACAAACACTACTTTCCTCATACCTTCATGATTATAACAAATGAAATTTGCATGAATTAAACTCTAATCTAATAGCTCAAGCCTATTAATATCAATCAAAATCAAAATCAAAAGAAAATGACCTGCAAATAATGTTTTGGTGGGAAGAGTATAGATATATATTAAGTCAAATAAATTACAACATTAGATGATACCTCTTATCATCGTATTCGTCACTCTAATATCTATAACTTTTCTCCTTAGCCACAAAATTGCTTTGTTGAATAAGCGTAACCATATGCCCTATTGTTAGGTATGTGTTATATTATTTGCATCTGTGTGTGTGGGCACATCAGATTCGACAACTGCGTCTGACGATCCCTCTGACGGTTTTTTCTATTTTTAGTGGCTTTCTAAATTAATGCTGGATTAAGGGATTAGGGTTTTGGTATCTATGGAATACCTAAAAAAGTTGTATATATTGTATGGTGAATGGTGAAATTCGATATAATGAATATAAGAAAGGTTTTTCCCGGTTGAGGGTTTCCGGTATAAATCTCTGTGTACTATGTGTATGAGCCATTGATTAATTTTTGTTTTTCTTAAGAATCTATATGCATTGCTTTAATTCATAGGTTTAAAAATTACATGTGGTATCAAAGCTCATTTTTTTCTTCAGAGGGGTGCCTTTGTTGCTGAGGGTTTGGCTCTGTCTTTATATATCAAGTTTATCTTGGGTATGTGATAAACCTAGGTTTAGTGGGAGTTTTTGCAGTGGTTATTTTAGGAATGGCAAGCTCTTCTAGAATCAAGATAAAGAAGCTCAATAGTAAAAAAATTGAGCTATGGAAGTTGAAGATGGAGGACCTTCTTGTAGACAAAGAACAATGGATCGTTGTGGATCCTAGTACACAGCCGACTGGTATGCAACCTATTGGCACACAAACGATGGGTACATAACCTACTAGTACACAAACTACTAGTACACCACCTATTGGTATGTCGAACGAAGATTAGGAGAATTTAGACATAAGAGAAAGGAGTATTATTCGACTCTGCCTGGCAGATTCAGTTTTGTTGAATGTCTCAGGAGAATCTATAGCCAAGGAACTATGGGATAAGTTAGGGAATTTGTATCAATCAAATTCCCTGGTAAACAAGTTTTTTCTTCGAAATAAGTTGTATCATCTTAGGATGAAACATGGAAATTCTATGACAGAACATCTAAATGCCTTTAATACTACTCTAGTAAGTCAACTCGTATCTGTTAATATTATGATTGCAGAAGAAGATAAGTGTATTAATTTGTTATGTTCTTTTCCAGACTCTTGGGATAATTTGGTTGTAGCAATTGTTAGTACCACTCAATCTACATTGAAGTATGAGGATGTAGTTTCATCCTTGTTATCTGAAGAGATGAGGTGAAAAAGCATGGATGGTCATAGAAAATATTCTTTATTTGTAAGAGGTTGTACCCAAGACAGGAATTCTGGTAAGTCTTAGGGGGGAAGATCTAAATCTACAATTAGATCTAAGTCTCCAGGAAAATATTTGAGAAAATTATGGAAGTGTAGTAAAACAGGGCATTATAAGAAAGATTGCAAGTCTAAGAAGGTTGATAAACCAAAGGGATCTGATAGTACCTCTTCCACAAAGGAAAAAACCTCCACTGAAGAAGGAGGTGATGTTTACTTGGAATCTATAGGTACACATGTATACCATGATGTATGGTTGATCGACTGAGGTGCGTCATAACATATGACTCCTCACAGGGAGTGGTTCCCTGAATATGAAAAATACGATGGTGGTGATGTATTCCTAGGAGATGAATCAGCATCCAGAATCATGGGATGTGGAAGGGTTAAGTTGTTGCTAAAATATGGAAGGATTAGAACTCTCCCTAGGGTTCTGCAAATTCCAAAACTAGCCAAAAGCCTAATATCTGTAAGCACGTTGGATGATGCAGGAGTGGATATTGTATTGGGAAAGGGAACTTGCAATATGGTACAAGGGGAAATGGTGTTGATGAGGAGAGTTCGGTGTGGAACTCTGTACAAGTTTTTGGGAAGAACTTATACTAATGGGTGTAATAGTTCGGTTGTCACGGAACAAAGAGATGAAGGATAAAAGACCAATATTGTCCCTAAAAAGAAGACCATGTTGTGGCATCAAAGACTAGGGCATATTGGAGAAAAGGGCCTTCAAACACTACACGGTAAAGGTATGTCTAATTTCACTCTGGATTTTGATTTCTGTGAACATTGCATATATGGTAAACAAAATTGAGTTAGATTCCCATCTGCTGCTACAAGAGAAAAGAGGATCTTAGAGTTGATACAAAGTGATGTGTTTGGACATGTTCTTATTCTATCCCTAGGTAAATATGTGTATTATGTTTCATTCATAGATGATTTATCAAGGAACACATGGATTTATTTTCTTAGAAAGAAATATGAGGTATTTGATAAATTTTGATACACAATGATCTGTTTGGACCTGTTCCTATTCCATCCCTAGGTAAATATGTGTATTATGTTTCATTCATAGATGATTTCTCAAGGAACGCATGGATTTATTTTCTTAGAAAGAAATCTGAGCTATTTGATAAATTTAAAGAGTTTAAGGCTCTGGTAGAAAATTAGACAGAAGAAAATAAAGGTATTGAGAACAGATAATGGTGGAGAATTCTGTGGAAATGAATTTGAATAATTCTATAATAAGTTTGGTATAGCAAGGAAGAATACTACTCCATATAGTCCTCAGTAGAATGGAGTTGCAGAAAAGATGAACATGACACTGATGGAAAAAGAAAGGAGAATGCTCAACAGTGCTGAGTTGGGACAAGAATTCTGGGTAGAAGCAGTGGGTAGAAACATGTTACCTCGTCAATCGATCACCTTCATTAGCATTCGATGATAAAACTCCACACGAGGCATGGTCTAGAAAGAAACCCTCTCTTCAACATCTTATAGTGTCTGGTTGTGATACTTATGTACATGTTCCAAAGGAAAATAGGAGTAAGCTAGATAAAACGATTGAAAATTGTATCTTTATTGGTTATAAAGATGGTGTGAAAGGTTATAAGATTTGGAACCCAGAACGAAGAAGATTGTTTATAGTCGAGATGTTATTTTTAGAGTGGTAAAATATATGTCAAAACAGGAATTCCTAACAACGCAAGACGAACCAAAGAAAATAAATCTTGATTTGGATGATGCAAAATCTGAATCATCTCAAGAAGAGGAAGCACAAGAAGAACAAGAATCTCTTACCACAATATTGAGGAGATCAGTGAGAGATAGAAGGAAACAAGAAAGGTATAGTCCACCTAATTTCTGTTCCAATTTTTCTTTATCTATTACTGATGATGATCCTATAACTGTCAGGGAAGCAGTGAATTCAGAGGATAGTGAACTTTGGAAGAAGGCCATGGTTGAAGAAATGGATGCCTTGGATAAGAATGAGACATGGGATATAGTTGAGTTTCCAGCTAGAAGAAAATCTGTTGGTAGAAAATGGTTTTTTAAGAAGAAGTTTAATGCAGAAGAAAAATTGGAGAAATACAAAGCTCGGTTAGTAGAAAAAGGTTATTCCCAGGTAGAAGGAATTGACTTTGGTGAGATTTTTTCTCCTATTGCTAAGTTAAATTCTATTAGATTTCTTTTATCTATTGCTTCTTATTTTGATCTTGAAGTGGAACAGATGGATGTGAAGACAACATTCCTACATGGGGATCTGGAAGAAGAAATGTACATGAAGTAGCCAAAAGGATTTGTAGTGAAGGGAAAGAAAGAGCTGGTATGTAAGCTAAAGAAGTCACTATATGGTCTAAAGCAATCACCTAGGATGTGGTACCAAAAGTTTGACACATACATCCTTGGATTGGCATTTGTGAGAAGTAGGGCTAATCACTGTGTATATTCGAAGCAGGTTGGTAATCACTTCATTTATGTAGTGTTGTATGTTGATGACACGTTGTTGGTAGGAAATAACATGGATGTTATCAAGGAGGTGAAATCGCAACTATCCTCCAAATTTGACATGAAGGATCTTGGTGTTGCTGAATTCATTCTGGGAATGGAAATTAAAAGAGATCATCCAAATAGGAAACTCAGGTTGAATCAAAGAAAATATGTTGAGACGATATTGTAGAGGTTTAATATGCATGGAAGTAAACCGGTCAAGGATCCTATTCCTATAGGTGTAAAGTTATTTGCAGATCAATGTCCCAAGACAGAGGAAGAAGAAGAGGGCATGTCCCATGTTCTGTATGCCAGTGCAGTTGGTCGTTTCATGTATGAAATGGTCTGTACTAGACCGGACATTGCACATGTAGTGGGATTTTTCAGTAGGTATATGTCAAAACCAAGGAAGGAGCATTGGACAACAGTAAATATGGTCTTCAGGTATTTGCGTGGAACTACCAATTATGGATTGTGCTACCAAGGAAGACCAGGATTGGATAGAGTGGTGGACATACATGGTTTTGCTGATGCAGACTGGATTGGAGATCTGGATCGCAGAAGATATACTAGTGGGTATGTGTTTAACCTATTTGGAGGAGAAATCAGTTGGATGAGCAAAAGATAGGTTGTAGTGGCACTCACAACTACAGAAGTTGAATACATGGCAGCCACTCATGCAAGCAAGGAAGAAGTATGGTTACAGAGATTGTGTTCAGGTATTGGGTTGGTACAACAAGAAGTGAGATTAGATTGTCATAGTCAGAGTGCAATATTCCTAGAAAAGACCCCAGCTTATCATTCAAAGACAAAGCATATTGATGTTCAGTATCACTTTGTGAGAGACATGGTTGAGGAAAAGAAGGTGTTGTTGGAAAAGGTTGACACTTTGAAGAATGTTGTAGATTCATTGACAAAGTCTGTGAGCATAGAAAAGTTCTCCTTGTGTAGAGTAACAATCAGAATTTCTTCCCTGGATTGTTGACTATATAATCCTGTGGATGCTTGGATGCAAAGAAAACAACAAGTGGGAGAATGTTGGGTATGTGTTATATTCTTTGCATGTGTGTGTGTGGGTGCATCAAATTCAAAAACTGTGTCTGACAATCCATCTAGTAGTTCTCTTTATGTAGTGTGTGTCGGGTGCTTCCTATGGGGGTCCCAGGGGGGGTCATGTATGGTCCCCCAGGTTATGCATAGCATTCGGGGCAGCGCCTTGAATTTTTTTTTTTGGGCAGCTTTTGCTACTTTTAGTGGATTTTTCTATTTTTAGCGGTTTTCTAAATTAAGCCCAGATTAAGCGATTAGGGTTTTGGTATCTGTTGTCGCAAGAGTTGGTTCTAGGCTGTAATAGAGCCAATCCTTAGCACATTTTAAATGAAATAAATTTTGTCACTCATACTTGACTTGGGTTGCATGCAAGTAAATTTCGAGATAACCTCGAACTACTTTTGATTGGAAACTTCCCCTTCCAACCCAAGAGGGATCTCTCGAAAATATGTAACAATAGGATATTCAATAAGCTTAATAGTGGGAAGATATGTCAATAATAGAAAGTTTTTGTATTTTAGGGTTGATGGGTTGGACCAGAAAGTAGTCCATTGGGCATGGAGTCAAATGATCAAGAAAGTAATAAGAGTGTTTCGGCAATGGAAATCCATGGAGAAGAGGCAAGATAGAAGCTGATTACAAAGGGAAGGATTTATAAAAAGTATGACAACAGAATAAATAGAAAACATATCAAAATGAAAGGAGCACTTACCAATGAGTGAATTCCAAGCATAAATCAATGGAAAGAGATAGTTGGGACAGAGCATCTAGCAAGGATGAATTTTGAACCTTCATATCTCTGCAAGAAACAACCTATAACCTGTCCAACAATAGAACATCTAACAAATGGATGAATTCCATTACAAACACAGTTATAAATCGGGAAGCAAATGGAAATAAAACCAAGTGAAATGATGTGAAAACGAAGCAATAAGACATTCTCTGCAAACAAAATCACAAGAATCTCTGATATAGATCGAAAATGCTCTGCACTGTTTTATTAAACATGAAAACAAGTTCTACAGCCCCATAGTACTACTCCTCCCTCTCCTTTTACAAATATTTCTCATATATGTATTGAGGTCGAAATCCTCTCTAATCTAAAAGATAACAACAGTTACAACCAATTCTTGAAACTTTCTTCCATAGAAAATGGGCCAAAGTGTCGAAAACTAGGGTTGTGGTTATGGATTTGTATCTCTCGAATAGAGACAACTATGTATAAACTGAAAGGGGATTTTGTGCATCTTTTTATTTTGATAAAAAACCTCTCTCAGTTCCCTCAGACCCCTTTTCATTTTTCCCAAATTTGCATTTAACAAACATGTGTCAAAACAGGAAAATATGAAATCTAAAAATTAGGGCTCGAAGATGGATTTGATTCTCCCAATATGTGACACCTGTAGGGAAAATGAAAGAGGCTAATGATATATGATTTTTTAGGCACAAATCCTCCAACTATTTCTCAAAATGATACTGCAGTCACTCAGAATCCTCATTTGAAAATGATGACTCAACACAGTAAAAACGCCATATTTCTGAAAACAAACTTCATATTGTGGGGGAATTTTGACTGCCTTACCAAGATAAAAATGGAATTATGAAGACACCACTAGACATATTAGGATTTTTAGATGTCAATCGACTATTTGAGCGTGAAAAAAGGCCTCTTCATGGCTGAGAAAATTGTGTTTTTCTAAAGTAGTTTTGGATATGACTGGAGTCCCGATTTCGAGTTTTCAGGATTCGGGGAAACAAAGCAGTGGTTATTAAAATCTTCACGTCGACCAAATCCCCGATGGCCAAATCCACTCTTTAGGGCCTTTGGGTTTCAGTATCATGTCCTCAAGAGTTATGACATGCAAGGAATCTTGAATCATGAAATCGCGATGTGATTAATTAGACGATAATCATTTGTTTTAATATCTTAATTAATCATGATTAGAAATTAATCTTTAACCTTTCATGGATTTAAGTGTCAGGACTTCGATAATACTTGACGCGAGAAATCCAGAATCACGAAATTGCGATGAGATTTATTAACGTTACTCTTTCTTAATCTTTATTTGACTCAGCTTATCCTTTAATACTTTAGTGATTCGGGGATCGGTGCTATAGTTATTAATATATCTACGTCGGCCAAATCCTAGATGGCAAAAAAACTGGACTCTTGAGCTTTTTCTCCATGTGGCTTAACACTCGATGTATGCGGTCGTTCGACTACCAATGCTTCCATTCATTCTCTTAAGTGACCGAAAGCCAAAATTTCAATATTTGTTACAACAGTATCTATGAAATACCTAAAAACATTGTATATATACTATGGTGAATGGTGAAATTTGATATAATGAATATAAGAAAGGTTTTCCCCGGTTTAGGGTTTCTGGTATAAATCTTTGTGTACTATGTGTATGAGCCATTGATTAATTTTTGTTTTGTTTAAGAATCTATATGCATTGCTTTATGACATAGCACCCCCTACCTCAGCAGGTTCTGCACGACCTCTCGATATTAGGATCGTTCCAAATATTCCCCTAAGTTAGATTGACTCTTTGGTTTCCCCACAGGGAATAACACACACACACAAGGTGTATTCCACAACTGGCCAACAAATATGATCGGGGATTTTCTTTTCCTTTCGAGATTTTGGATTTCACGATTTTGTGAATCCTATTGTCGAGCCCCTTGTCTCTTCAACCTATGAAACCCAAAACATCAACGAGGGTTGACTTCTTCAATGTGCCAAACACACGCCTCTTGTTACCACCTATTTCGGCTTTTCGGAACTTGAGTGATCGACCAACACTGATCCCTCTTACCTCATGATTTTTCAGTTTCTAAAATTTCCCCTTTTGGCGAGATCGAAGATCTTTCGGGATTTTCCCCAAATCTTGACCACTCCCTTGACTTATGTCACACGTATCCTCTGATTAATGCTTAGGAACCACCTTTCAAATTTTTCCTTTTTGTGATTTTGGGAGTTGCATTGACATGCAACTCTATCTCTTGACTCTCGGAACCCCGAAACCCGATTGGGACCACGGCTATTGTCCTTCAATTTTCGAGAATTTTTCCTTTCACTCTTCAGGATTTCGCGACTTGCGAGATCCACATTAGAAAGGTTCCTCACCTCCCGAAACTATGATCTCTGAATTCCCGAAACCTCGCCTCCAACATGATCTACGGCTTAGATCTTCCAGGATCCGATGACTCTAGATATTTCATCTTTTCATGAACCGGGAGTTTGAAACTCTTGATTCCAAAGATCACTACCTCCTCTACTCCCGACACCCGAAGTGTCAAAATGATGAAATCTCGAAATTCACCCCAAGGCATGTCGTGTTTCATGAATTCAGGATTTTCAATGCTAAGCGCCTTGACTCATTTTCATCAAGATTCTCGGTATGTCAAACCCCGAAATACTGAAATGCCAATGTTTCACACCAAAGGCACTTCACGTTTCACTACTTCTAGATTTTCAATACTAAGGTCCTAGTTCCTTGTCATCACGATTCCCGGTATGTCGAACCCTGAAATACCAAAATTTCACACTTGATTATCCTTTTCGCAAATTGGGAGTTAGAGTGACTAAGGGTTTTGACCTGCACTCCCAACTTATGGATCCAAAATTCCTAAAATAATTTGATGGTTCAGACAGACCACGATCAACGATGCACGTTGATTCTTGATGTCAGGGTGGCGGATTCATCCAACTCCTAACCACCTTGCAACTCCTCTGGATCCTATGGTCCCCACAATTTCACAAGTTCTCCTCGGATAATTATGACTTCCTGATTCACTCCTTAATGAATTATGCGAGACAAATCGGTGTTCTCCCTCTTGAACTTGTCTTTTATGAGATTCTTTTGACTTTCATCTCCCTTTGAAGTGGTTTTATTTCTTCCTTCCTTTGAAGTGTTCAAATGTGTTATCCTTCCCAAGCTTTCACTTGCAAACTCAATTCTCCAAAAGTAATTTTGCTCACACTCCTTGCGGAAATTGTTCAAATAACCTCTGGTTATTTGAGTCCTTGACTCTATGCACTCTTTCCAACAGCCGTCCTTCCACCTTCACCTTAGTTAACAACTTCTAAGGTTTCAACTAGCCTGTGCACACCTTGCATGGCTCTGTACTTCACCTTCACTTCTGCTGGTATGAGAACAACGGTATCTCTCCTGAGCTTTCTGAGATAAAACTCAGACTCTTGTCTATGCACACCTTGCGGACGTTTCACTGCACTCCTTGTAGGAACTCTCAAGATGAGAAACAATTGAAACTCATTCTTCTCCTCTCTGAGAATTCATATACTTAACATGAAATCTCACATTCAACACAGCATTGAAACAAATGCATAAACGGAGAGAATACAACAACTGTAAGCATACCATTCAGCAAATGTAAACAGTAAGCATCATAACACCATGAAAATTGAGTCAAAGCTTCATATATTAACATAAGTGCTCCTGTACATGGGTTCTTCTCTACAGTTCTTTGCTACAACTCTCTAGCTTATGAATTCTGAATGATCATCTATCTTACAATGATACAAGGGTGAGGGTGTCTATATCCATTTCCCCCCCTACTCTCTAAACTGTCTAATCTATGAATTCAAATCTACCTACTTTCATTAATTACGTATAAATGCATTTACATTCTACAGATGAGAGCAGTGTTCAAGATCTATTTACAACATCTAAGATACAAATGTAAGTATGATTCCCCATTTATCACATTAATATCTGCTTCATTAATTTTTTAAAACATTTCAAAAACATGCGTTGGTTCTTTTCAAGTTGTCTTCCACCTTTTACGCTGCTTGGTTGGTTGGTTGCTTATGATTCTCCTGCATCATACTCCCTCGCTTGAAAATTTTCATGAACTCTTATTCATGAGCTCTTTCATGGTAAAATACTCTTTCCTCTTCATCTTTTTGCTAACCCTTTTGTCAATTATGCTTTTCATCTGTGGCTTTTCAGCTACAGGCATTTTTTCTATCCATTGAATCTCTTTCTATTCCATCTCTACTCCTACATCTTCAGCTTTGTAAGGGTACAAATCCACAACATTGAATATCGGTGAGATTTCGATCCTATCGGGTAATTCAATCTTATATGCATTTGCCCCAAATTTTCTTATGACCTTGCATGGTCCAATCTTTTTCATCTTCAGTTTTTTATATGTTCCCCTTGGGAACCTTTCCTTCCTCAGATGCCCAAGAATCAGATCACCAACTTCAAATTGAAGTTCTCACCTATGTTGATATACTCTCCACTTGTATTATTGACTTGAACTTTGCAATCGCTCCTTGACTCGGCTGTGAAGATCCTTCATCCCTTCTACAAAGTCTTCTGCACTAGAACTCATGAATTCATCTTGTTTCGAATCTTTCAATTCAAAAACCCCCCTTGGCTGCATTCCATATACAATTTGGAATGGACTCTTCCCTATGATTATGTTAAGCGAATCATTGTAATAAAATTTCTCCTGTGGCAGAATGTGATCCCATTGACTGTGGTGTTCAGTCACTAAGCTCCTCAACAAATCTCTCAAGATTCTATTCACAATTTTTGTCTGCCCATCCATTTGAGGATGATATGTTGAGCTAAAAGACAAAATTGTCCCCAACTTTTTCCATAAGGCCCTCTAGAAATGCCCTACGAACTTGGTATCTCGATCAGACATGATACTCCTTGGAAAGTCGTGAAGTCTGATGACTTCCTTGAAAAACAGGTTCACAATATGAGTTCTTGGAAGTCTCAATATAAAATCCACGTTCACTGCGTCCCACAACCTTTCTGGTATGGGTAATGGTTGATATAACCCTATGTTCTACCTTTTCCCTTTTGTGTGCTAACAAATCTTGCATCTGTCCACAAATTTCTTAACATCTATCCTCATCCCTGGCCAAAAATATGATCCATTCAACTTTGAGAACGTCTTATCATGACCGAAGTGTTCGACCAATCCTCCACTATTTTTTTCCTTCAGCAGGTTCTCCCGCATGGAGCATTTTGGAATACATAGTTGATTGGCCCAGAATAATAACCCATCTTGGATCATATACTCGGTCTATTGACTTCTGTCCCTGAGAACTGGATTCTCATATGCCTCATATGCCTCCTTAAAATCTTGGTCATCCCTATACATTTCTTTGAGGTTATCAAAACCCAAATTCTTGACTCTGAATTCCTGCATAAGCAAACATTTCCTGCTCAAAGCATTGACTACTTTGTTAGAAGTTCTAGAAATATGCTTAGCCACAAAAGTAAAATTTTGCATGAATTCAACCCATTTAGCATGCTTTTGGTTTAACTTCTCCTATTGAGTCACAAATTGTAAAGCATGATTATTACTGTACAAAACAAACTCTTTAGGAACCAAATAATGTCTCTATTTTTTCAGTGCTTGTATGACTACATAGAATTATTTGTCATATGTTGAGTAATTGATCTTCGCTTCATTTAGTTTCTCACTGAAATATGTGATCAGCCTATCGTCCTAGCTCAAGACCGCTCTAATTGTAAATCAACTCACGTCACACCTGACTTGGAATGTCTTGCTAAAATCCGGCAAAACCATAATTGGTTGCTCCGTGATCTTCTTCTTCAGCAGGTTGAAGCTCTTCTCTACTTCTTCTGTCCAGTGAAAATACTTGTGTCTTTTCTTCACCGTATTCATCATTGGTGCACTAATTCCACTAAAATTTCGAATGAATTTCCTGTAGAAACTTGCCAAACCATGGAAGCTTCAAACTTCAAACACACTCTTCGGTGATAGACAATTCTTAATTGCATATACCTTTTCTGGATCCATCTTCAACTCATTTGCAGAGATAACAAAACCCAAATAAATGAGTTTTGTCCTCATAAATGACAATTTCTTCATATTTATCAACAATTTCTCTTGTTGCTATCTTCTCAATATTGCAGCTAAATGCTTCAAATGTTCTACTCCTGTTTTTCTTAAGATTAATATATCCTCAAGATATACGATGACAAATTTCCCAATGAAATTCTTCAGGACTTCGTTCATCAACCTCATGAAAGTACCGGGTGCATTCGTTAAGCCAAATGGCATGACAATCCATTCATACAGCCCCTCATTTGTCTTTAATGTTGTCTTCCATTCATCACCTTCTCTCATTCGAATTTGATGATACCTGCATTTCAAATCAATCTTTGAAAAAAACTTTGCTCCACTCAAGCAATCCATCAACTCGTCCATCCTTGGTAATGGAAATCTGTATCTGATGGTATTCTTATTGATTTCCCTTGAGTTTGTACACATTCTCCAGCCTCTGTCTTTCTTTGGGCTAAGCACTATTGGAACAACACATGGACTCAAGCTCTCTTGAATCAATCCTTTGTCCATTAAGTCATGGACCTATCTTTTGACTTCTTCATTTTCCTGTGGCGTCAACCTGTACGTGGATTTGTTCAGTAAACTGGATCTAGGTATAAGATCGATATGATGGCTTATACTCCTAATAGGTGGTAATGAACAAGGTAGTTTTTCCACTACTATATTAGCAAATTCTCCCAACAATTCCTGGATTTCTTCTGGAAAATCATATATTCTCATATTAATCAAAACAATTTTGGGCTTCTTGACCATAATAAATTGTGTGTCTTTCTTCTTCTTAACCTACTTAAGAAGTTCCTTCCCACTCATGAGAAGTACAATGTTTCTCATCTCTGTTCTCACCTCTTGGTTTTTAATTGGCAGCAACATGTGCATCCTCCCATTTTTCTCCGGGGTGTACGTGTTCTTTCTCCCATCATGAACTATGTTTCTGTCATATTTCCAAGGTCTACCCAACAATAGATGACAAACATCCATGGGAATGACATCACATAATATTTCATCTTTATATCCTTATATTTTAAATTCAAGTAAACACTGTTTAGTGACATTTACCTGATGTCCTTTTTGTAGACATGAAAGTTTCTATGGGCTTGGATGTACAACAGTCTCCAGCTCCAGATTTTCTACCATCTCTATAGATACGATATTGTTTGTGCTACCGCTATCCACTATGACCTTGCATACCCTGTCTTTGATTTTGCAAGCAGTCTGAAACAGACTGTTTCTTTGGGATGGGTTCTCTTCCTCCTTCTCTGGGTTCAAGAGAACTTTCCTCATCATCAAATATCTTCCGCCCTCACCGTCTTTTGCCTCAACATTCTATCCTTGAGCTTCAGCAATGTTATTTTCACCAGCATCTTTTTTATTATCTAGACACTCATAGGATTTATGTCTGATCTTTCCATAGACAAAGCATTTTACTTCACCACCTATGCCTCTTCCTCTTCCTCTAGCTCGAGGAAAAGTATTTCTATCAGCATACTTCCCTCTATATGAGCTTCCTTCTCTCTCATGTTGAGTTTGAGGTTTCTTCCCCTCGTCTTTAGATTTCTGAGTTCTGTATTGGGCAATTGTTTTGCCTCTAGCTTGACTTCTACCTCAGCCTCTTTGACCTTGCTTCTGGCTCATGTTCTCTTCATCTTTCAGAGCTATCTGATAAGCATCTTCCACATTTTGAATGGTCATCATGCTCATCTCATCTTGAATGTCATACCGCAGACCATTCATGTATCTGGCAACTTTTTCATGACCTTCTCTAATGTTTATCTTGTAGAACTCTTTAGTGTATTCTTTCACTGACATTAGCTTCTGTCTCAAATTATGCATCCTCTGAAACATAGTGATTTGATAATCCCTAGGTATAAATTTGGCTTTCATCTTTGCAACCATTCTATCCCAGCTTTTGATTTTCTTCTTTCCCTTGCAGCATCTGTCATCCTGCAGTTCATCCCACCATAGTGCTTCATGCCCTTTAGGTCTAGTAATGGCATGTTTGACCTTCTTGTCTTCCTCGACATCAACATAGTCGAAGTACTTATCTAGAGATCTAATCCAGTCTAAAATCTCTTCAACATCCAGTTTTCCTTCATACACTAGAATATCCATTTTTTCTCTGGCACCTATCTTTGCAAGGGCCCTAAACATGCATTCATTTGTAGCATCTTTGACTCCAACTTCTTCTCCTTTGTTTCCAGCTTCATTTTCACTTTCAGCCTCACTGATATCCCCAGCATCAACTATGTGCCTCTGTGCTATCTCCATGGATTCAAGCCTGGCACGTAACTCGCGCATTTCTCTTTCTCTTGTTGGATCTAGCATTGGCATTGGCCTGTCTCTTCTTCTCGGTGGCATGGCTGTAAAATTTCCCCCTGTTCTCTCTACTACAGAAAGAAAAGAAATTGTTCTAAGCTCTGATACCACACTAATGAAACACCCCCTACCTCAGCAAGTTCTGTGTGACCTCCTGGTCTTAGGATCGTTCCAAATCTTCCCCTGAGTTAGATTGACTCTTTGGTTTCCCCACAGGGAATAACACACACACACAAGGTGTATTCCACAACTGACCAACAAATATGATCGAGGCTTTTCTTTTCCTTTCAGGATTTTGGATTTCGCGATTTTGTGAATCCTATTTTCGAGCCCCTTGTTTCTTCAACCTATGAAACCCAAAATGTCAATGAGGGTTGACTTCTTCAATGCGCCAAACACACGCCTCTTGTTACCACCTATTTTGTCTTTTTGGAACTTAAGTGATTGACCAACACTTGTTCCTCTTCCCTTATGATTTTTCAGTTTCCAAAATTTCCCCTTTTGGTGAGATCGAAGGTCTTTCGGGATTTTCCCCGAAGCTTGACCACTCCCTTGACTTCTGTCACATGTATCCTTCGATTAATGCTTAGGATCCACCATTCCGATTTTTCCTTTTCGCGATTTCGGGAGTTGCATTGACATGGAACTCTGTCTCTTGACTCTCGAAACCCTGAAACCCGATTGGGCCCATGGCTATTGTCCTTCAATCTTTCAGGAATTTTTCCTTTCATTCTTCGAGATTTCGTGACTTGCGAGATCCACAACAGAAAGGTTCCTCACCTCTCAAAACTCCGATCTTCGAATTCCTGAAACCTCACCTCCAATGTGATCTATGGATGAGATCCTCCATGATCCGATGACTCTGGATCTTTCAACTTTTCACGAACCAGGAGTTTGAAACTCTCGATTCCAAAGATCACTGCCTCCTCTACTTCTCGACACCTGAAGTGCTGAAATGTCGAAATCTCAAAACTCATCCCAAGGCACGTCGTGTTTCACAACTTCAGGATTTCCAATGCTAAGTGCCCCTACTCCTTGTCATCAAGATTCCTGGTATGTCGAACCCTGAAATAACAAAATGCCGATGTTTCACACTAAAGGCACATCGCATTTCATGACTTTGGGATTTTCAATACTAAGGTCCCAGTTCCTTGTCATCAAGATTCCCGGTATGTTGAACCCCAAAATACAGAAATTTCACACTTGATTTTCCTTTTCACGAATCGGGAGTTTGAGTGACTAAGGGTTTTGACCTGCACTCCCAACTTATGGGTCCCGAATTCACGAAATAATTTGACGGTTCAGACAGACCACGATCAACGGTCCACATTTATTCTTGATGTCAGGCTGGTGGATTAGTCCAACTCCTATCCACCTTGCATCTCCTCTGGATCCTACAGTCCCCTTGATTTTGCGAGTTCTCCTTGGAGAATTTTGACCCCCCGATTCACTCCTTAATGACATATGCGAGACATATCGGTGTTCTCCCTCCTGAACTTGTCTTTTATGAGATGCTTTCAAATTTTATCTCCCTTTGAAGTGGTTTGATTTATGCCTTCCTTTGAAGTGTTCAAAGGTGTTATCCCTCCTGAGCTTTCACTTGCAAACTCAAGTCTCCAAAAGGAATTCTTCTCGCACTCCTTGTGGCAATCGTTTAAATAACCTCTGGTTATTTGATTCCTCGACTCTATGCACTCTTTGCAATAGTCGTCCTTCCACCTTCACCTTAGTTGACAACTTATAAGGTTTCAACTAGCCTGCGCACACCTTGCATGGATCTATACTTCACCTGCACTTCTTCTGGTATGAGAACAACGATATCTCTCCTCATCTTTCTGAGATAAAACTCAGACTCTTGTCAACGCACACCTTGCGGATGTTTCACTGCACTCCTTGCAGGAACTCTCAGGATGAGAAACAATTGAAACTCATTCTTCTCCTCTCTCAGACTTCATATACTTAACATGAAATCACACATTCAACACAACATTGAAACAAATGCATAAACAGAGAGAATAAAACAACTGTAAGCATACCATTCAGAAAATGTAAATAGTAAGCATCATAACACCATGAAAATTGAGTCAAAGCTTCATATATTAACTTAAGTGCTCATGTACATGGGTTCTTCTCTACAGTTCTCTACTACAGCTCTCTAGCTTATGAATTCTGAATGATCATCTATCTTACAATGATACAAGGGTGAGGGTGTCTATATCTGTTTTCCCTCCTACTCTCTAAACTGTCTAATCTATGAATTCAAATATACCTACTTTCATTAATTACGTATAAATGCATTTACATTCTACAGATGAGAGTGCTGCTCAAGATCTGTTTACAACATATAAGATAAAAATGTAAGTACGCTTCCCCAGCTATCACATTAATATCTGCTTCATTAATTTTTTAAAACATTTCAAAAACGTGTGTTGGTGCTTTTCCAGTTGTCTTCTACCTTTTACGTTGCTTTCTTGGTTGGCTGCTTATGATGCTCCTACATCACTTTACTTCAAAGTTTTAAAACTTACATGACCCTATCATGATAAGATGACAAGTAAAACTCTCACCTAGGCTCTATTCATACTAATGTCCATGCCCAACACTCAACAATATGCAACAAGATTATGACTAAATGACCTTGTTGTAATTCACCAACATAATGGTGCTCTCTCTTATGATGTCATTCTTCCCTTAGCTTGGTTTCTTCTTATAGAATATTTGAGGAGATTTAAAATAGGCTCCATGGAATGTGAACTAAGAAATTACATGTCATGCATAAGTTCCATGCTCATTTATGAGCTTTTTCCAACCCATTATGAGATCTTTCCAACTCATTATGATTTTTTTTCTCAACTTTGAAATAATAATTATTTAATAATTATGAAATTGTGATGAAATAATGTAATGTCAATATGTAGATCAAAGAATTGCTCCATCTGAAGTATCCATGTGATAGGGTCCTTGCCATCAAACTTCCTCATATCGATCTTAGGAATGTGGTTGGTCTTCAACCCAAAGTTGGAGTT
>JZKD02S0708719.1:694738-733737 GCA_000966675.3 Picea glauca | reverse complement strand
AGTTTCTCCATTCTTGATTCACCTTCCTTGTGTCCTCATCATGAATTTCATGGGATACATTTTCACTTTCAGGTGTCCTCTCTATTACGAAATTTTTCAATCCTTCCATGATATCTTCTTTTAAACCATCCATCTTAGTATTTATTAACTCCAAATTAGCTTCCATATCTTGTAGTTCATCTTTTGTTACTGTCTTATTTTGAAAATCATTTATGGCCATGTATCACTTTAAACCTTGATTTTGAGGTGGTTATGCTAGACAGTATTCATTTTATTGTATCTCCAAAATTTCATCCAAAATTTCATCCAAAATTGTAAGTCCAAAATTTTCTTTTCTCTGATATTTCCTCTATGCAATGCCACAGGTCTGATCAAAATTGGATGTGCCAAGTGGAATTTACGGTAACTTCCTTTCTAGGAGATGTCACTTGTATAGCGTGCCCCGCACAAAATAATTGATATAAAATTTTGAAACTCATACTAGAACTACTACGGTCTGTCCATTATCCAATGCAATGGGTCTCACTCAATTTGGATACTCTAGGAAGAAGTTATGATTGTTTTACCCGGAACACATGCTTGAGACAAGTCAATAGGACTAGTTAGATACCCTATCTTCCACAGGGTGTATCTACAAATGTAAGATGACAAAGAAGCTGAAATTATTACCACAGATACCTTACTAGTTTTTGTGAATAGCCTCCGGAGTTCAGGGTTTGAAAAGTTACAGAAAAACTTTTGTAGCGAAAATTTTTCAATGACTTAATTCAAGATGATTCCAGAACCCTATATTAGAAATTTTGTATCTTCGAAAGTATAAGGCCTCAGGAGATGAAATTGTAACCCAACGTACCTTGATCCGTCTACTAAATATCCTTTGAGTCGTTCCTTCTAAATCATTTTAGAAAACAAGTTATAGAAAAAATTCCAAGGTGTCTCAGATGTAGCAGCAAAACCCCAAGACCTTGAGCTCTGATACCATATGTTAGGAACCAAATATCAATATAGCATAGAAAAACCTCAGAATAAGTACTCAACGACTTGAAAAAGAGATAAATTTAGATAATAAGAGTCTTCGAGGGGACAACTTCCTTATTCCCACATAAATGTTCAATTACAAGATTATTCCAATTGAAAATGTCTCCTTGGTATATATAGGAGACTAGGAGGTATAATTACAACTAATGGATTAAAGCTGACATGAATAAAATAAAATTACTAATGTAATATGCCCCAATTAAGGGGTAATGAGCCACTATTTAGGGCTTAACACAGGGGATCTGCACAACTCACTAGATCTTCCTTCCTCGAGTAGATCTAAGCATGCAACCTTCCACAATCTCTTACAATGACTTGCACTTAGCTCTGCAAGTCTCACATAGTATGCACCAAATCACTTATAACTCTTGATCACATAGATCCAACTATAGCACTTAGCCAACTTGCAACTACCCTTTCTTACATTGCCTAGCCTTCTATTTATACATTACAAAATAGGACTAAGCATCGGTAAACCCATGGGCCAACATTCCCATACCCTTTACATAATCCCAAATCCCAAAAAGGGCCCTAAAAGGGGTTGAGATCTCAGGATCTCTACTTCGTCTTGCCGATGGAGGAGCATCGTAAATAGCCAGCCAAGCAAACGACATAAGAGGTGGAAGACAGCTGAAAGACCACCAATGCACATTTTTGAAATGTTTTTGAAGCATTAATGTAATTGTTAAAGGGAGACGTACTTGCATATTGTAAACGGATCATGAGCGATTCGCTCTCATCTATAGAAGGTATAGGCATTTATGCATAGTTAATGAAAGTAGGTAGATTTGAATTATAGATTAGACAATTTAGAAGAGCAGGAGGGAAAATGGATATAGACACCCTCGTCTTTGTATTATGGTATCATTGTATCATTAGCATAGAGTAGAAGAAGAAGGAAGTTGTAGCTGAAAGTTGTAGAGAAGAACCCATGTACAGAAGCTTTGAATTAATATATGAACCTTTGAATCAGACTCATGGTGTTATAATGTTTTCTGTGTATACATGCTGAATGGTATGTTGATAGTTGTTTTATTCTCTTTGTTATACATTTGATTTAATACTGTGTTGAATGTATGATTTCATATTAAATGTTTGAAGTCTAAGAGAAGAAAGAGAATGAGTTTCAATTGTTTCTCTTCCTGAGAGAGAATTTCCTGCAAGGAGTGTAGTGAAACATCCACAAGGAGTGCGTTGCCAAAGGTTTAGAGTTTATCTCTGAAATCTCAGGAGGGATACTATTATTCTCATTCCAGCAGTAGTGCAAGTGAAGCACATAAGCGTGCAAGGTGTGCACAGGCTGGTTGAAAGCTAGAACTTATCAACCAAGGGGAGAATCGAAGGACTGCTGTCACAGAAGGTGCTCATAGTCGAAGAAATCAAATACTTAGAAGTATTTGAAAGAGTGCCGCAAGGAGTGCGTGTAGGAGTCTGTGGATATTTGATTTTGTAAGTGAAATCTTAGGAGGGTCGGCACCTTTGGAAATACCCAAAGGGAGACAGAGATTGAAAATGTCTCACAGAGGTTAAGTTCCAGTGAAAGAACATTGGGTTTATTTTGAAAGAGTTGTCAAGAAGGAGACGAGCAGTCAAAATTCTTTGTGTAGGATTCACTAAATAGCGAGGACCGTAGGATCTAGGAGAGTTGCAGAGAAGTTAAGCGTTTGATCAAACGAAGGATTATTAGTCATTGACCTTGTGGAAAGTGCCATTTCAGAATTCGGGGTCTAGAAGTGATAAAGGGATGAAAATCGGAGGTTCGTTCAAGTCCCAAAAGATGGAAATCTTGGAGTGACAGGTGGAAAAAATCTGTGTCAGAGATAGAGGATAGGGGAGAAGACAGGTGGCGTACTTGTCGCCAGGTGGATTCATGACTTCATTTACTATTTTGGGGTTTTGTAGGTTGGAGATTCGGAATCCTTGCATCAGGATTCATGAAGACGTGAAGTTCGAAACTCCAAATCAGCGAAAAGTCCCATAAGGAAGCCAGTCTTTGTTGAATGCATCGGGATTCAACATTTTGGCATTTTTGAAAAGAAGAGATGAGGGTTCCTTGTTCCAGGATTATCGAAATCATGAAACGCGATACGGCTATGGAGGAGGATGCAGCCAAACATTTTGGTGAATCGGCTTTTCGGGTTTTGGCAGTAGAGGGTCGAGAAACTCGACAACAGAAATCGCAAAATTGTGAGACCAGAAGTCTCGAATTAGTGAAGGGCGTGACGTTATTGTAGTCAAGGAGATTTGGGTTGGCGCCTAGTGTTTGTTCACACAGGATCAATTTATAAGGACCTATGGATACGTCGTGAGTGTATAAGATATTCTCCAAGGGGAAATCAAAGAGTCAATCAGACTCAAGGGCAGATTTAGAAAGATCCTGCATGGACCTCGACCAAAGGGTTTGGGGGTCTGCACCAAAGTGGTATCAAAGAACAAAAAAAGTCTTTGCTTTTTGTAGCAGAGGAAGGGAGAAATTTCTCAGCCATGCCACAGAGAAGAAGCAATATACCAATGTCTGATCCAGCAATGGAAAGGGAAATGCGCGAATTATGTGCCAGGCTTGATTCCATGGAGACAACACAGAGGCTCATAGTCGACACTGGGGATATTAGTGAGGCTGACATTGAAAATGAAGTTGGACATGAAGAAGAAGTTGCAGCCGAGGATGTTGTGGATGAATGCCTATTCAGGGTTGTTGCAAGGATAGGTGCCAGAGAAAAGATGGAGATTCCCATGTATGAGGAAAACCTGGAAGTTGAAGATCTTCTAAACTGGATTAGAACTCTGGATAAATACTTCGACTATGAGGATGTCGAGGAAGATAAGAAGGTCAAACATGATGTAACTAGAATTAAAGGGCATGCAGCATTATGGTGGGATGAACTGCAGGCTGACAGATGTTGCAAGGGCAAGTAGAAAATCAAGAGTTGGGATAGAATGGTTGCGAAGATGAAAGCCAAATTCATACCCAAGAATTATCAAACCACTCTATTTCAGAGGATGCAGAATTTGAGACAGAAGCTAATGTCAGTGAAAGAATACACTGAATAATTCTACAAGATAAACATCAGAGCAGGTCATGGAGAAAGCGATGATGAAAAGGTTGCCAGATACATGAATGGTCTGAGATATGACATCCAAGATGAGATGAGAATGATGATCATTCAAAATGTAGAAGATGCTTATCAGATGGCTCTGAAAGCTGAAGAAAATATGAGCTGAAAGAAAGGTCAAAGACGATGAGGCAGAAGTCAAGCTAGAGGCAAGACAATTGCCCAAGAAAAGACCCAGAAACCTCAAGAAGAGGGGATGAAACCTCAAACTCAACATGAGAGAGGAGGAAGTTCACAGAGAGGGCATTATGTTGATAGAAATACGTTTCCTTGAGCTAGAGGAAGAGGAAGAGGCCGAGGAGGTGAAGTGAAATGTTTTGTCTGTGGGAAAAACATGCATAAATCTTATGAGTGTCCAGACAGAATGAAATATGGTGGTGAAACTCACATTGCCGAAGCACAAGGACAAAATGTTGAGGTAGAATATGCTGAGGGAAAAAGATCCTTGATGATGAGAAAAGTTCTCTTGAAGCCAGAGAAAGAGGCAAAGAACCCAGCCCAAAGGAACAATTTTTTTCAGACTGCTTGCAAGACTAAAGATAGGGTATGCAAAGTCATCGTGGACAGTGGTAGTACTGACAATCTCGTTTTTACAGAGATGATAGAAAATATGGAGATGAAGACTATTATACATCCAATCATATACAGAGTTTCATGGCTACAAAAAGGACATCAGGTAAATGTCACTAAACAGTATTTACTTCAATTTAAAATAGGAGAATATAAAGATGAAATATTATGTGATGTCATTCCCATGGATGTTTGTAATCTATTGTTGGGTAGACCATGGAAATATGACAAGAATGTAGTTCATGATGGGAGAAAGAACACATACACCCTGGAGAAGAATGGGATGACTCACATGTTGTTGCCAATTAAAGACAAAGAAGTAAAAATAGAACTAAGAAACACTGTACTTCTCATGAGTAGGAAGGAACTTCTTAATGAGGTTAAGAAGAAGGAAGACACTCAATTTATTGTGGTCATGAATCCTAGAATTGTTTTGACTAGTACAAGGATAGATGATTTACCAGAAGAAATCCAGAAGTTGCTAGAAGAGTTTGTTGATATAGTAGTGGACGAACTACCTTGTTCATTGCCACCGATCAAAAGTATAAGTCATCACATTGATCTTATACCTAGAGCTAGTTTACCAAACAAAGCAGCATACAGGTTGATGTCGCAGGAGAATTAAGAAGTTAAGAAGCAGGTCCAGGACTTAATGGACAAAGGATTGGTTAGAGAGAGCTTGAGTCCATGTGTTATTCCAACAGTGCTCAGCCTGAAGAAAGATGGAGGTTGGAGGTTGTGTACCGAATCAAGGGCGATCAATAAGATTACCATTAGATACCGATTACCATTACCAAGGATGGACGATTTGATGGATTACTTGAGTGGAGCAAGCTTTTTTTCAAAAATTGATTTGAAAAGCAGATATCATCAAATTCGTATGAGAGAAGGCGATGAATGGAAGATGGTGTTCAAGACGAATGAAGGGTTGTATGACTGGCTTGTTATTCCATTTGTCTTAACAAATGCACCTAGTACTTTCATGAGATTGATGAATGAAGTCCTGAAGGATTTCATTGGGAAATTTGTCATCGTATATCTTGACGATATATTGATTTTCAGCAAGACAGAAGCCGAACACCTGAAGCATTTAGCTACAATGATGAGGAGATTACAGCAAGAGAAATTGTTGATAAATATGAATAAATCATCATTTATGAGGACAGAACTCATTTATTTGGGTTTTGTTATCTCTGCAAATGAGATAAAAATGGATCTGGATAAGGTGGACGCAATTAAGAATTGGCCATCGCCGAAGAATGTATTTGAAGTTCAAAGCTTCCATGGTTTAGCTAGTTTCTACAGGAAATTCATCCGAAATTTCAGTGGAATTAGCGCACCGATGATGGAAATGATGAAGAAAAGACATAAATATTTTCACTGGATAGAAGAAGCAGAGAAGAGTTTGAATCTGTTGAAGAAGAAGATCATTTAGCAACCAATTCTGGTTTTTCCAGATTTTAGCAAGACATTCCAAGTCAAGTGTGACACAAGTGGATTTGCAATAGGAGTGGTCTTGAGCCAAGACGACAAACCGATTGCATACTTCAGTGATAAATTGAATGAAGTAAAGGTCAAATACTCAACATATGACAAATAATTATATGATGTCATACAAGCGCTAAAGAAATGGAGACATTATTTGGTTCCTAAAGAGTTTGTTTTGGACAATGATAATTAGGCTTTGCAATTCGTGACTCAGCAGGACAAATTGAACCAAAAGCATGCTAAATAGGTTGAATGCATGCAGAATTTTACTTTTGTGAGTAAGCATATTTCTGGAACTGCTAACAAAGTTGTTGATGCTTTGAGCAAGAAATGTTTTCTTATGCAGGAATTCAGAGTCAAAACTTTGGGTTTTGATAATCTCAAAGAAATGTATGAGGATGACCCAGATTTTAAGGAGGCATATGAGGCATCTGAGAATCTAGTTCTCATGGATAGAAGCCAGTGGACTGAATATATGATCCAAGACAGATTATTATTCAGGGGAAATTAGTTATGTATTCCAAAATTCTCCATGAGGGAGAATTTGCTGAAAGAAAAACACAATGGAGGATTGGCCAGACATTTCGTTCATGACAAAACGTTCTCAAAGTTGAATGGTGCATATTTTTGGCTAGGGATCAGGAAATATGTTAAGAAATTTGTGGACAGATGCAAAATTTGTCAATACACAAAAGGGAAAAGGAAGAACATAGGGTTATACCAACCATTACCCATACCAGAAAGGTCGTGGGATGGAGTGAGCATGGATTTCATATTAGGACTTCTAAGGACACAAGGAGGATATGATTCAATCTTTGTGGTGGTAAATAGATTTTCCAAGATGGCACATTTTATAGCATGCTAGAAAACCAGTGACACAACTCACATTACAAACCTGTTTTTCAAGGAAGTCGTTAGACTTCCCGGCTTACCAAGGAGTATAGTTTCATATCGGGATACCAATTTCGTGGGACATTTCTGGAGGACTTTATCGAAGAAGTTGGGGACAAGTTTGTCTTTTATCTCAACTTATCATCCTCAGATGGATGGGCAGACATAAGTTGTGAACAGGAGCTTGGGAGATTTACTGAGGAGCCTAGTGACTGAACACCACAGTCAGTGGGATCATATTCTGCCACAAGCAGAATTTGCTTACAATGACTCATCCAATAGAAGCACAAGGTAGAGTCCATTCTAGATTGTATATGGAATGCAGCCAAGGGGAATTTCTAAATTGAAAGGTTCGGAATGAAATGAATTCAGAAGTGCTAGTGCAGAGGACTTTGCAGAAGCAATGAAGGAGCTTCATAGTCGAGTCAAGGAGTGATTGTAGAGCTCAAGCCAGGAGTATCAACACAGAGCAGATCAACACAGGTGAGAACTTCAATTTGAAGTTAGTGATTTGATTCTTGCACATCTGATGAAGGAAAGTGTTAGGACCCTGAAATGCCCTTTTTCACTACACTTTTTGATCATTCAACCCTCTCATTTCCTAAGCTAAATGACTACTATAATGAGCACTGAGACCCTTTCTCCCAAGTTACAAACCTATTCATCTTGATTTTATGTTTTCATTTACGTAGCATGTTTGATTGAATACGATTACATATTTTACCCATGAAATAATTCAATTAATGATCAAAATGATAGAATAGCCCACTTTGAGAATCGGGTCGTTGTTGTCATAGCTATACACAATTCCTAGGATCTATTACAGGATTTCTACAATGGATGCCCATCAATCCTGGAAGCTATTATAGGACTTTTGCAAAAAACGACCATCAATCTTAGAAGTTGTTACAACAGATGCCACCAGTCCTGTTGTGATATGACTGCTGCAACACCTGTTGATTAGAATGCCGGCTCACGACATTAATGAAGGAGAATTCAAGATTTGATATTTATGATATCTAACGAACAGCCTAAGAATCGGGGGATTCTTAGGACTACTCTATTTCTAAACACTGATTGACTCTGACTTTAAATAGCAGAGCTTTTGTAATGTTAAGGTTGTTAGACTTTTGGCTTGAATAGAAGAAAGGAACGATTATTGTACTCCAACATCTTTATGGCAATCGAATGAAGAACTGGAATGAATTTCTTTAGCATTATGTGATCTATCTCTTTGAGTGGATTCAGTGAGAAGGAAAAGGCCCACCTTCTTCATCGATTCCCCTTTGTTTTGAATTCTAGATTTAGTTGTTTTCATTGCAATTGGTTTAACTGTTAGATGTTTCTGAATGAAACTATTGTTATAGTTTAGTCCCCTCCTGATAAATGCACATAACTTGTCTCATGAGAATTAGAAGTTAGTTGTTGATCATGGATGGAGAGTGACTTTTCCTTTTTCTGCATTAAGTTTGAATCTTGTTTTGAAGAATTAAAAGTGTGAAGTAGCTTCTCGCAATAAGTAGATTTCCCTTCAGCAATAGGATAGAATTTATTCCTACAAAAGTAAATTAGAAAGTTAGATTAAGGTAGGCAATTCATGTTTTTTGTAGATTCATCAGTTTGGGTTGCAATTCTGACTTTAAGCCTGTAGCACTCCAGCTGTACCAGCACAATTGTGTCAACAATATTGTTTGTTTGTTTTTGTTAGAAGAACTTCCCTACTTCAATTAGATTAGAGACACTTCCATAATCTAGCATAGACTGTGTCGAATTATCTTGAAATAACAGACTTCCCTAGGTTGACAATTTATATTGAACACTTTGATTTTCTATTTAATTAGACAATTAAAGTGCCCAACATTTTGGCGCCATTGCCGGGGAAGATAATTGTAGATTTTGGTAAGCACACTAGTTTTTTTTTGGAATGAATAGTCTGCATGAATAACCAAATGTGAGAACAAAGCCCCCAAAATACTAACATTATAGGCACCAGAGGACATGGATGAAGAAATCCTAACATACTGGGAAGACAAAACATTGTTGAAGAGATTATATCTCGAGCAGATACTTCTTCAGGATCCATTTTTCACCATGCCAATCCTCCAAGAGGACATGATCCACAGTCAGTTGAAATACCCCCTCTTGAAACATCGTTCTCATCGAGGATTGAAGCTAAAGTTGTAGCTGAAAGAAAAGCTGAATATTTCTCACCAACAAATCAGCAAGCAACACTAGAGAACATAGAGGATCAAGGTAGTATAGTCTCAAACCGAGAAAACCTAGAAGGAGTTGTTTATCAGATCAATGGTTGGATAGTCACTAAGGAAGAGTGAGACGTTGTTCATATTTAGTGGAACCAGAGAGCACATATGGAGAATCAAGGGGATAACGAAGGAGATCTCTACCAAGAGAATCCACAGAATAATAAGGATTAGGTAAACAATCAAAACATTATCTCTACCCTAGTTTTTCCTATTTCTGATGTTCCCACACGAGGGATGGCTCCTATGAAAAACATAACTCTCTCTGCTCTCCCAAATTTTCATGGATTATCTACTGAAGATCCAGATGAGTTTTTGTTTGAATTTGACATTTTGTGTAGAAGCTATGACTACACTACCATTACACAGAAGCTCAAATTGTTTCTAGACACATTAAAAGGAAATGTGTTAAGATGGTTCATGAGCCTTAGAGGGGAAAACATTTAAACATGGATACAAATGAGGCAGCTTTTTCTACACAAATACCAAGACTAGTGTCAAACAAGGTAATGCAGAGAAGATTTGTTCAAAATTTCATAGAAGGAGGACGAGACCCTTGAAGACTTTGTGGAGCAACTCCAATACAGTCTACAACGGTCTAACCATCTGAATGTGAGTAAGGACATTCTGAAAACCATTTTGCTAAAAGGAGTTAGAGAAGATTGCTTAGATATGATGAATATGCTTGGTAAAGGAGATATATCCAAGGAATATTATGAGGACATTGTTCACCTCTGCAAAAGGTGTTCTTGAGGATCTACAAGGAATAAGTCAGCTACCAAGGATACTACTTTTTCAAGGGTACAAAAATTAGCAAATGGAAAAGCAACAAGAGAAGAAATAGGTAATATGTTAGAAGGTTTCAAAACAGAGATAATTAACTCTTTTGTCTCACAAATGGATACTTTGCAGGTCAAATAGAAACAAACAGAACCAGAGCAAGTATTATGCATTTTCTGTCCAAAATGCAAGAAGAAACACCCACCAAAGGAGTGCCCACTTAACAGTGTCCAGGTATGCCTTATTTCTGAATTAGACCATCCCACTGACCAATGTCCTTCTCTACCAGGGGTAAAAGCATCAATGAAGGCAACTAATGAAGAAGCAGAGTTTGTCTATCTGATCACACAAAGAAGACAATGGCAGCCAAGAGGTTAAGGTATGAATTCTCAATTTTCTCCTCCAGCATTTAATTATTGAAACAATAAGCTACCATATGGTCAGTCGAATGCTCCCCCTCCAAATCAAATGCCACACTCTTATCAGGATCCAAATGCATGGTTACCTATGCCCCAACAACCGAATCACTATGGGAAATGGAACCCATATGGGAGAGGTCCTCAACAACAACTCAGTTATTCAATCCAACACCAACCAAACTTCTTTCAATAACAGTTCCAACCTCCATATCAGCAGCAACAACTACAATTGCCTCCCAATAACTCACCAAAAAATCCTCCCTTACGACCTCAGATGCCTGTGCAGCCTAACCCAAACCCAAATAATAAGGCCATTCAGAACATAGACATACTTAATGTGCCAGCCTTATCTATTACTCCTATGCCCTATGATGAAATACATTTAAGATCAGGGAGAATAGTTGAGCCAATAGTTGAAGATGCTCCATCTTCAAAATCAGATAAGGAATCAGGGGAGAAACCATCTACTGATACAGAAGAAATTGACCAACCTATTCTAGAATCAGTAGACCCACCATTCCCTGAGAGACTGAAAATTGTCAAGCCTGTGGAATTACCATCTTTCAATCTCCTTGGAGAATTGCAAAATCTGCACATTAATATTCCACTACTACAAGAAATAAGGGATGTCCTTATTTATGAAAAGACTGTGTAGGATCTCTGTATCAGAAAACCTGGACGGAAACCTAAATATCGCCTCACTGTGCATGTAGTGGGGGATTTGTCTGAGCTAATGCTACGCAAAACTCCACCTATTAAATATGGCGACCTAGGAAATCCAAATATCACAGTTAAAATTGAACAGACATCTATTCAGCATGTATTAGTTGATTTAGGGGTAGAAACTAACATCATGCCAATAGAAACTATGCAGTTTCTGCAACTCGAAACAAAAATCCGACCTACTCCTACTATTCTAGAATTAGTTGATCCTTCTACCATCAGACTAGAAGGAGTAATCGATGACTTAGTAATTTCAGTAGACTCATGAGAGTATCCTACTGATTTTGTCATGTTGCAGACCAAATCCAGTCTGGGAGGCCATCCTCTAATTCTGGGACGACCATGGTTAGCCACAACTGACGCCTTCATAGGTTGTCGATCTGGTTCTATGACCATCTCTGATGGTTATGATACAAAAAAACTTACCCTGTATCCTCATGCTACACCTAGTGCAGAACCTAAAAACTCTTTATGGATGGACACTGAGGCTGAAAGTGTTATGCCTATGCTAACTATAGGAAAGGCCCTAAGTTTCAAGGACGAGACAGAGGATGAGTTAATCAACTTTTTTATCTGTGACCCCTCTACTATTACACAACACACACACCATCAATTGATTAGATTCTTTGACCCCATGGCCCCAAAAGAAATGAACTCGAAAACTGCTGACATTCAGAGTGATTCAGCTGTAACAACAGTCAGTATAACAGTAGATGATGAAACAGTAACAGCCAAATCATTTCCTAAAATCAGTTCCAAGAGCGTCGTTGTGGAAATCGAACATGGAAAAACCTTGAACATCAATCTCGATCTCTCTAGCGCTGAAACTCACTGACTGATGAGTTTATTGATTGGAAATAAATAAGCATTTACATGGGATTACATGGATATGAAAGGCATCCCCTCTGAGCTATGCACCCACCATATATACATCAAAGAAGAATGTCGACCCATTTTCCAACCGCAAAGGAGGATGAACCCAAACCTTAAAGAAATTGTTAAAGAAGAACTTCAGAAACTTCTCAACACCGGATTCATCTATCCTATATCAAATAGTGAGTGGGTATCACCATTGTTTATTGAGCCTAAAAAGAATGGTAAGTGGAGAGTGTGTGTGGATTATCAAGCCCTGAATAAGGCAACGCAGAAGGATCATTTCCCTCTGCCATTTATTGATCAGGTTTTAGATAACTTAGCCGAAAAGAAATATTTTTCTTTCCTAGATGGATTCAGTGGCTATAACCAAATACAAAATGCCCCACAAGACCAAGATAAGACCACCTTTACCATACCTTGGGGAACATTTGCCTAAAAGGTTCTCCCATTTGGCTTGTGTAATGCACCAACCACTTTCCAGAGAGCTATGATTGGTATTTTCTTTGATATGGTGAATGATTGTATGGAAATATTCATGGATGACTTTACTCCTTATGGGACTGATTTTGAAGACAATTTGTCTAATCTGGAGAAGGTTCTAAAAAGATGTAAACAGTCTCATCTCTCTTTAAGTACAGAAAAGTGTCATATGATGATGCACGAAGGGGTAGTGCTGAGACACTTCATCTCTTATGCAAGGATTCAGGTAGATCCAGCCAAAATCCAGGTAATTTTGGACATTCCAACTCCATCAACTCAGAAAGAGGTAAGAATTTTTTTAGGACATGTTGGGTATTACAAAAGATTCATAAAACAATTCTCTAAACTTGCCTCTCCATTGTTTTTCTTACTAACAAAAGATGTTAAATTTCATTGGACTGACGACTTTGAATTGTCTTTTGCAGACCTCAAACAAAGATTGTCTACAGCTCCCATCTTGAGAGGGCCCAATTGGTCTCTACCTTTTCACATTTCTTCATATGCCTTAGACACTGCAATTGGTGCAGTACTAGGGAAACAGGAGGAAAAAGAACCCTATGTTATCTACTATATTAGCAAGAACATGGCTCCTGCTGAGTTAAATTACATAGTTACTAAAAGAGAATTCCTGGCAGTAGTATATGCAATCAATAAATCCAGGCATTATGTAACTGGTTATCCAAAATTTATCCATACTTATCATACAACCATAAAATATCTAATGAATAAACCTATTACTAATGCCCGAGTGACAAGATGGTTGTTACTACTGCAAGAATTTCACATTACTATAGTGGATAGACCAAGAAAAGAAAATGTGGTTGTTGATTTTCTCTCGGGATTACATATAAATGATGATAATTCACCTATAGACGATTTGTTTCCTGATGAACATTTGTTTGTAGTATCTTCTCACTCACCCTGGTATGTAGACATTCCTAATTATCTGGTTGTAGAGAAGGTACCTCCCCACCTATCTCCTAGGGAAAGAAGGAAAATTATTCAAAAGAGTGCCAGGTACAATTGGATAGGAGGATACCTCTTCTACACAGGCCTAGACCAAGAAATTAGGAGATGTGTGAGGGATGATGAGGTTTATGATCTGCTGAAAGCTTGCCATGATGGCCCTTGTGGGGGTAATTTTTCTGCAAAAAGGACCGAGCGTAAAGTTTTAAGGATGGGCTATTACTGGCCCAGCCTATTTCAAAATGCCAAGAATTATGTCCAAGCTTGTGACAATTGCCAATGCATGGGTCAGCCAACTCACAGGGATGAGATTCCACTCCAGCCTTAGGTAGTGTCAAATCCTTTTGAAACATGGGCCATGGATTTTCTAGGACCCATTCATCCACCTTCCAATCAGAAAGTTTATATATTGGTCTGTACAGACTACATGAACAAGTGGGTGGAGGCAAAAACACTTATCAGAGCATCAGAAGAGGCTATTTTAGCATTCTTGTTTGAAAATATATTTGTTAGGTTTGGCGTTCCTAGAGAACTGGTCACTGATGGAGGAACCCCTTTCACATCACATAAATTTGAAGCTCTACTCAATAAATGTCATGTTTTACATAGAATAGCTTCCCCATACCATCCACAAGGCAATGGCCAAGTGGAAAGCACCAACAAATTTATCGAAGCCATTCTTACTGAAATAGTGAAAGAAAATCATAAGGATTGGTCTGATAGAATCCATGAAGCTCTATGGGCTTACCAAACTACTTGAAGGAGCACAATTGGGTTTTCTCCTTATGAGCTGGTATATGGAAAAATCCTTGTTTTTCCCATTGAATTCAAAATCAAAACCTTAAGAAATGCATCAGCAGTCAACCTCAACTTGACTATGGCACAGAAAGGCAGACTACAGCAGCTCAATGAGCTTGATGAAAAGTGTTTGGATTCCATCCATCACACCACAGTGATTCAACAACAAAGAACAAAATGGCATGACCGAATCATTAAGAAGAAATTATTCCAGAAAGGAGATTGGGCTTTGTTGTATGATTCACGCTTTAAGGAATTTCAAGGTAATTTGCATACATAATGGCTAGGGCCTTACAAGGTAGACACAGTCTTTCCTAATGGGATAGTCGGGTTGATTACTATTGATGGATCCAATACACAACTACGTACAAATGGTCATCGCCTGCGTCTATATCAATGTCCACTGTCCAAGGCAGAATTCAAAACTAGTTGTACAACTGATACAAATTATCAAATATTAAACGGAACAAAGCTTGCTCCTTCCTCATCTGAACTTTAGGACTTCATTTTCTCATACTTTGTATATAAATAATCTCAACAAAATTTGCATTTCTCTGGTTTTTTTTTTCTTTTTTTTGAAAATTTTCTATTTTCTTTTACTATGCTAATAAAGCCTTGGAAGGTATCAAGCAATTTTGTGTGTGCAGGTAGATTGATGAACAAAAGGAACGATGAGTTCATGGAATTTGAAAAACTTCCTAGAATCAAAGTAAGGCAACATTTGGCCGAATTCAATGTTGTTACACCTTTTCCCCATAAATTGGCCGATCTCCTTGCTATTACACCTTTTTCTGATAAATTGGATGAATTCAATGCTGTTACACCTTCCTCCGACATTTTTGAAAATGAACCTACTGATACACTAATTACTATTGTGCTTTCTTGCCATTTCACTCTTTATTTTTTTCGATGTTGCAGCTCTAGCTCTCCAATCTTCCGTGCAACAACACCTCTGATTAGACATTATTGATGCTTTCTATCATAAAATATTACTTCATTATGACGTAACTTCACATTTGGCGGTATTCAGTTGGCTCACTACAGTAAGGTCTATGATTCTGCACAAGTCATCATTTCTCTCACAATCATTCATCATGCCAGCTATTTTGCGCCATTCCAACGATAGTTGGATTGTGTAGTTACTCCAACAGGTAGTTATGTGCGGTAATATTTTAGGTACATATTTAATCCTACGTGTTCAAGTAATGAAGATCTAAAAGCATGATTCACCTGGAGCCAATCTGCTTAGTTGGGGGGGAAATGTAAATCTAGCCATTCATTTCAAAGTTTATACACACCTCCACCACCTTTCCACCACACTTCTTTTAACTAAGACATTGTATTCTCTCTGCAAATTGATGCAGGAGCATCGCTCACTCATCAAGTGAGCCAGCGCGTGGAGCAGGAAAGACAGTTGGACAACGCCAACACATATATTTTTGAAATGCTTTGGAAGTTGTTGCGCCGACCTTTAAATGAAAACATTCATAAGGAGCGCCCCTGTACATTGTAATGGACCTTGAGAAGATAAGCTCACATCCTTAGGTAGCTGAGGCATTTAATAACTTTAATGCTGTTAGATAGGAATTAATTGTAGATTTGATAGTTTCAGTTTTCAAGAGGGAAAACGGATATAGACACCCTCCCTTTGTATATTGTATCATTCATTCATTGAGAGCAAGAAGAAGAGCAAGAAGAGCAGAGAAAAGAACTTGTGGAGAGCCCTCATGTACAAATTGGATTAATAGAAAGAGCTTTTGATTCAATTTCATGACTGGTGTTGTTTCTCTGTGTATGTGCTTATGTGCTTGTGGATGTTTTGTTTCCTTGTATGCATTTTCTTTGATTACGCTGTGCATGAGATTTCAGGACTTTAATTGAAGTCTGAAAGAGAGGAGAATGAGTTTCAATTGTTTCTCTATCTGAGCCAGGATATTCCTGCATAGAGTGCAGTGAAATTCATCCATATAGAGTGCGTTGATGAGGTTAGACAGTTGAACTCTTACCCTCATCTTCCCAGAGTTGAATTGGGTAATTAGATCCGTGCAGGAGAAGTGTAGGCTGAATTAGAAGTCTCGTCGATTTGTCTGAGCAAAGAAAGATTGGGATTACTGTGGCTATGAGTGCACAGAGTCCGGGTGACTTCAACACTTTGAGAGTTGTTTAAGGTCGAGCACGAAGTGCACACGAAAGGTATCTGAAGAAGTCATAGGAATCAAGCTCAGGAGGGATAGTTCCCATCGTAAGTACTGTGGGAACAGAACCAAGAGTAGTTCCAACAAGAACGGAGCTTTGGAGCAAGAGAAATCCTCAAAGAGGAGAGTCGACGGCTAGAGATCGCTGTGGAGAATCGAGAAGTCCCGCAGACTGCCAGATCTTGAGGAAGTCGCGAGGGATTTAACCCTTGAGCGCAGGAAGAACCCATAGCCATCGCATATCAGCACATCGGGATTTACGAGAGAAAGAGTTTCATACTCGTCTAAATCACGAGTAGCAATTTCCCGATTTAATCGGAACCGTTGATCACGAGGGCACGTGTCGAGAGATCCTAGTATCTCGGGGTTCGATGTTCGGGATTTTCGACACCAAGGAACGCTTTCATCTTGGATTCTCGATCCGTGAAATCCCGATGGTGACGTGACAGTGTGGGACCACAGGTACAAGTGGAGTACAGGTGGCATCGTATCGGGGAATCGATACCTCGGTGCTCAGAGTTTGGAAAGTTAGGTTGTTGACATTGTGAGTGGCAATATCTCGATAGGGAAATCCCCGATAAGGAAGTAGCGTTGACCTTTGACCCATCGGAGCTCGGGGTTCGGGGTTTTGAGTTGCATGTGAACTGTGCACACAGGGTTCGCGATATCACGAAACCCGATTTCCCGAGACAATTGTTGGGAGATCAAACCAGTGTCTTGTGGGTGACAAAGAATCTTGACACGGAATTTGAAGAGTGATATAGCTCTTAGGGCCAGAGACGGAGAAGGTCCTGGTGAGAGCAGGTTGGACCGTGAGGGTCGCGACTTGCGTCAGTGTGGTATCAGAGCGGGAATTTCTCTGTTTTCTGTAGAAGAGAAGAAGAGAAGACATCATGCCGCTGAGAAGAGAGAGGTAGTCACCTGATCGAGAAGACAGGGATGCTCGAAGAAGAGGTAGACCGGCAGGGAATCCAGAAATGGAATGCTAGATGAGAGATCTTCGAGCAAGGCTTGAGGAGATAGAGATAGCATAGAGACACAGAGTCGGTGCTGGAGAGTTCAGTGATTCCGATGTGGAAGAGGAAGCTGGACATGATGCAGAAGAGGTCACAACAGAAGATGCTTCAACCGAGCGATTGATCAGAGCCATTTCTAGAATGAGCTCAAAGACAAAAATGGAAATTCCCGTCTATGAGGGGAATCTGGACACAGAAGAGTTGTTGGATTGGATCCGAGAACTCGATACCTACTTCGATTACGAGGATATCGAAGACGACAAGAAGGTAAGGCATGTTGTTACAAAATTGAAAGGACATGCAGCCTTATGGGGGGACGAGCTACAAGTAGACAGATGTTCCAAAGGAAAACAGAAGATAAAAAGTTGGGACAGGATGATCGCTAAGATGAAATCAAAATTCATCCCGAGAGATTATCAAATCACATTGTTCAGGCAAATGCAGAACCTGAGACAGAAGATGCTGATGTATAAGGAGTACACCGAAGAATTCTACAGGCTCAATATCCGAGCGGGTCATCGAGAGAGCGATGATGAAAAGATGGCGAGATATCTAAATGGTCTGAGGTATGACATTCAAGACGAGCTAAGCATGCTAACCATCAGGATGGTGGAAGATGCTTACCAGATGGCTCTAAAATCCAAGGAGAAGCTGAGCTGCAAGCAGGAACAGTGAGGGCGAGGTAGAAGCCAGCCCAGAGGCAAGGCAGTTGCCCAAGAAAGAACACAGAAGCCCAAGGAGGAGTGGAAGAGACCTCAGGGTAAGGTTGAGAGGAGCGGATCCTCACAGCGAGGACAACAATATGCTGAGCCGAGGGGACAGCATACAGAGCAGGGTGGCGGATGTGCTGATGCGAACACTCTTCCACGTACTAGAGGTCGAGGCAGAGGTCGAGGAGGAATCATGACATGTTTTACGTGTGGGAAGGATGGACATAAAGCCGTTGACTGTCTAGACAGGAAAGTGGACAGAGGAGAAACTCACATCACAGAGGCGCAGAGGCGTGATGCTGAGAACGAAGATGCAGACAGCGGAAGATCGCTTGGGATGCATAAGATTCTTTTGACACCTGATAAAGAGGTGGAAAGCTCAGTGTAGAGGAGCAGACTATTCAGAACGGCTTGCACAGCCAAGGACAGGAAATGCAAGGTCATAGTTGATAGTGGGAGCACTGACAATCTCATTTCGATCGAGATGGTGGAGAAGATGGAGCTAGAAACAACTAAGCACCCGAGTCCATATAAAGTCTCGTGGTTACAGAAAGGACACCGGGTAAGTGTCACTAAACAATGCTTAGTTAAATTCAAGATAGGGAATTACCATGATGAGATTCTGTGTGATGTCATTCCCATGGATGTATGTCATATATTGTTGGGTAGACCATGGCAGTATGACAGAAATGTGGTTCATGATGGGAGGATGAACACATATACCTTGGAGAAGGATGGGAGAACACAGAGATTGCTTCTGATAAAGGATAAGGAAGTGAAGCCAGAAGTGAGTAGCACGATACTTCTCATGAGTGGGAAGGAAATTCTCACGGAGATGGAGAGGAATGAAGACCCACAATTATTTTTTGTCAGGAAGCCGAGAATTGTCCTAACTAGCACAAGAGTGGACGACTTGCCAGAAGATATTCAGGAACTGATGGGAGAGTTCGTTGATATCATCATGGATGAACTACCTCATTCGTTGCCACCGATGCGAAGTATAAGTCACCACATTGACCTTATACCTGGAGCAAGTTTGTCGAATAAGGAAGCATACAGGTTGACACCTCAGGAGAACGAGGAAGTCAAAAGGAAAGTGCAGGATTTGCTGGACAAAGGACTGGTGAGGGAAAGTCTCAGTCCATGTGTTGTTCCGACAGTACTAAGTCCAAAGAAGGATGGAGGCTGGAGAATGTGTATAGACTCCAGGGCAATAAATAAAATCACCATCAGGTACAGATTTCCACTGCCGAGGATGGATGACCTGATGGATTGCCTAAGTGGGGAAAATTATTTTTTGAAGATAAATCTCAAGAGCAGATATCATCAGATCCGGATGAGAGAGGGTGATGAATGGAAGACAACATTCAAGACAAATGAGGGTTTGTACGAATGGATGGTCATGCCGTTTGTTTTGACAAATGCGTCGAGCACATTCATGAGGCTGATGAATGAAGTCCTGAGAGAATTCATTGGCAAATTTGTGGTCGTGTATTTGGACGACATACTGATATTCAGTCAGACAAGGGCTGAACATCTGAAGCATTTGGCTATCGTGATGAGAAGATTGCAGCTAGAGAAGTTGTTGATCAATTTGAAGAAGTGTTCCTTCATGCAGACATAACTCATTTATTTGGGTTTTTTTATTTCAGCGAATGAGTTGAAAATGGATCCTGAGAAGGTAGAAGTGATAAGGAATTAGCCATCAGCCCGAAATGTTTTCGAGGTGAGGAGTTTCCACGGTTTGGCTAGTTTCTACAGGAAATTCATCCATAATTTTAGTGGGATTAGCGCAGCAATGATGGACACCGTGAAGAAGCAACATAAGACTTTTCACTGGACAACAGAGGTTGAAAGGAGCTTCAATCTGTTGAAGCGAAAGATCATAGAGCAACCAATTCTGGTGTTGCCTGATTTTCGGAAAACATTTCAAGTGAAATGTGATGCCAGTGGGTATGTTGTTGGAGGGGTATTAAGTCAGGATGATAGACCCGTGGCATACTTTAGCGAGAAGATGGACAACGCAAAGATGAAATACTCCACCTATGATAAAGAGTTTTATGCCATCATACAGGCATTGAAAAAGTGGAGGCATTACTTGATACCCAAGGAATTCATTCTGTACAGCGATAATCATGCATTGCAGTTTGTAAGTCAACAGGAGAACTTGAACCAGAAGCATGAAAAATGGGTAGAGTACATGCAAAATTTCACATTTGTAATTAAACACATTTCTAGGAATGCTAACAAAGTGGCCGATGCTTTGAGCAGGAAATGTTTGATGCTGCAGGAGTTCAGAGTCAAAACGCTGGGTTTTGAGAATCTGAAGGACATGTATGCTGGAGATGCAGATTTTGGAGAAGCATACGAAGCAGCTGAGAACCCAGTTCTCAGGGATCAGAGCCCATGGATGGATTATATTATCCAGGAGGGATTGTTGTTCAGGGGCAATCAATTGTGCATACCGAATTGCTCCATGAGGGAGAATTTGGTGAAGGAAAAACACAGCGGAGGCTTAGCAGGTCACTTTGGACATGATAAAACATTCGCAAAGCTAAGCGAATAGTATTTTTGGTCGGGCATGTGCACAGATGTCAAGAGGTTTTTTGACAAATGCAGGATTTGTCAACACGCGAAGGGCCAAAAACAAAACACAAGGTTTTACCAACCACTACCTATACCCGAGAGGCCATGGGAGACCATAAGCATGGATTTTGTTCTAGGATTGTCGAGAACGCAGAGAGGAGTTGATTCTATCTTTTTGGTGGTAGAAAGGTTCTCGAATATGGCACATTTTATTCTGTGTCAGAAGACCAGTGATGCGACCCACATCACAAATTTGTTCTTTAAAGAAATCATCAGATTGCATGGATTGCCGAGAAGCATAGTCTCAGACAGGGATACGAAATTCATAGGTCATTTTTGGAGGACATTATGGAAGAAGCTGGGAACTAATCTAGCATTTAGTTCGGCTTACCATCCACAGACGGATGGCCAAACAGAGGTGGTCAACAGAAGCCTTGGAGACTTATTGAGGAGCCTGGTGACAGAGCACCATAGCAGTTGGGACCAGATATTACCACAGGCAGAATTTGCGTACAATGATTCAGTGAATCGGAGTACTAGGAAGAGTTTGTTCTAGATTTTGTATGGAACACAGTCGAGGGGAGTTTTTGAGCTCAGGGAGTCAGAACAGGCTGAAACTAGCAGCGCGAGAGCTGAAGAGTTCGCTGAGGCGCTGAGAGAACTTCACAATCAGGTGAAGTAGCGACTGCAGAAAGAAAATCAAGAGTACAAGCGCAGAGCAGATCAGTGGAAAAGGCAACTTCAGTTTGAAGTTGGGGACATGGTTTTGGCACACTTAAGGAAGGAAAGGTTCCCAAGGGGAACATACAACAAGCTCAAAATGAAGAAAATCAGACCGTGCAGAGTCCTAAAGAAATTCGGGGAGAATGCGTATGAGCTTGGGTTGCCAGAGGGCATCGGGATATCTCCGATATTCAATGTGTCGGATTTATACCCATATAATGCTGGAGAAGCAGAGGATGGAACTGAACGACTAGAATTCCAGTGGCAGAAGAAGTTGCCAACTGCACAGAAGTTGCAGATGGAGTGTATATTGGACCAGCGCGTGGGAAAGAAGACCAGGCGCAAGCAGTATTTTGAATACCTGGTAAAATGGAAGACCACCCAGTGGAGGATGCCAGCTGGGAAAATGAAGCAACAATACAAAAACATGGTCACACCGTGCAGGAGCTCATGGACAGGAGCCCATGAAAATTTTCGAGCCGAGGAGTATGATGCAGGAGCATCGCTCACTCATCAAGCGAGCCAGCGCGTGGAGCAGGAAAGACAGCTGGACAGCGCCAGCACATATATTTTTGAAATTCTTTGGAAGTTGTTGCGTCGAACTTTAAATGAAAACATTCATAAGGAGCGCCCTTGTACATTGTAATGAACCTTGAGCAGATAAGCTGACGTCCTTAGGTAGTTGAGGCATTTAATAATTTTAATGTTGTTAGATAGGAATTAATTGTAGATTTGATAGTTTCAGTTTTCGAGAGGGAAAACGGATATACACACCCTCCCTTTGTATATTGTATCATTCATTCATTGAGAGCAAGAAGAAGAGCAAGCAGAGAAGAGCAAAGAACTTGTGGAGAGCCCTCATGTACAGATTAGATTAATAGAAAGAGATTTTGATTCAATTTCATGACTGGTGTTGTTTCTCTGTGTATGTGCTTATGTGCTTGTGGATGTTTTGTTTCCTTGTATGCATTTTCTTTGATTACGCTGTGCATGAGATTTCAGGACTTTAATTGAAGTCTGAAAGAGAGGAGAATGAGTTTCAATTGTTTCTCTGTCTGAGCCAGGAGATTCCTGCATAGAGTGCAGTGAAATTCATCCGTATAGAGTGCATTGATGAGGTCAGACAGTTGAACTCTTACCCTCATCTGCCCAGAGTTGAATTTGGTTATTAGAGTCGTGCAGGAGAAGTGCAGGCTGAATTAGAAGTCTCAGCGGTTTGTCTGAGCAAAGAAAGACAGGGATTATTGTGGCTGTGAGTGCACAGAGTCTGGGTGACTTCAACACTTTGAGAGTTCTTGAAGGTCAAGCACGAAGTGCGCGCGAAAGGTATCTGAAGAAGTCAGAGGAATCAAGATCAGGAGGGACAGTTCCCATCGTAAGTACTGTGGGAACAGACCCAGGAGTAGTTCCAACAGGAATGGAGCTTTGGAGCAGGAGAAATCCTCAAAGAGGAGATTCAACGGCTAGGGATCACTGTGGAGAATCGCGAAGTTCCATAGACTGTCAGATATTGAGGAAGTCGCGAGGGATTTAACCCTTGAGCGCAGGAAGAACCCATAGCCATCGCATATCGGCACATTGGGATTTACGAGAGCAACAGTTTCATACTCGTCTAAATCGCGAGTAGCGATTTCCCGATTTAATCGAAACCGTTGATCGCGAGGGCACATGTCGAGAGATCCTAGTATCTTGGGGTTTGGTGTTTTGGGTTTTTGACACCAAGGAATTATTGCATCGTGGATTCTCGATCCGCAAAATACCGACGGTGACGTGACAGTGTGGGACCACAGGTACAAGTGGAGTATAGGTGGCATCGTATCGGGGAATCGATACCTCGGCGCTCGGAGTTTGGAAAGTCAGGTTGTTGACATCGCGAGTGGCGATATCCCGATAGGGAAATCCCCGATAAGGAAGTAGTGTTGACCTTTGACCCATCGGAGCTCGGGGTTCGGGGTTTTGAGTTGCATGTGAACTGTGCACACAGGGTTCGCGATATCGCGAAACCCGATTTCCCGAGACAATTGCCGGGAGATCAAACTAGTGTCCTATGGATGACAAAGAATCTCGACACAGGATTTGAAGAGTGATATAGCTCTTTAGGCCAGAGACGGAGAAGGTCCTAGTGAGAGCGGGTTGGACCGTGAGGGTCGCGGCTTGTGTCACAAATCATGTTCGATCTTATTGCATCTCTGATTGAAGTGATAGCTTCTCCTCCTATGTGCTTGTAACTCTCAAGAAACATCATGGGAGGATTGGCTGTGAGACATGAACCTGCAGCTATGGACAGTTTACTGCTACACCTAGAGGCCTGCCAAATATTTCTTCAAGTAGCTTGGATATCGTATTTTAAGAATTTGAAAGAGTTTAGTGAGGACGAAGTATTGGAATTCAGTCAAAATCTTATTGAAGGGTACTCAATGGTGAATGGGGTAAGGATTCCAGTAACAGATACAAGCATTGTTGCTGTAACAGGATTGCCAAGAATAGGAGACCAATGGTTTAATAGGAAAACACATATCTCAGATGCACTGAAGGGGTTCCTCGTCAACACTGAGTGAGTTCAGAACAAGGGCAGAGGTGTAGACATCAATTCCTTACCAGAGCCATGGGGGAAAGTTTCAAAATTTCTTAAAAGGTACATCACCTGTGAAGGCAGATACCAAGTTGTTTATTTTTCTGATTTCATCTTATTATCACATCTACGACATCAAAAATTGATAAACATCCCTTATTATCTCCTACAATCATTGGATAACATGCCTCGTTTTGTAAAAAAATCCAAGAGCCCCAAGAATTGTGTTTCTAATCACAGACTCATCAGCCTATTAATTCACAGAGGTATGGGCATTTCTAATAGCCCATTACCTGTTGTATCAGCCTAGCCACAGTCTAAAAATCCATAAAGGAATGCACCAGTCCTTGAAACTGCAACCCATGGACCTCTTCTAGAGCCTTTACCCTCGGCTGCAAGAACAACCCAAACTCTTATTGTCACTACCCATAAGACACCTCAGAAGAGTAATCGTGTAAATCGAAGCCATCCTAGCACCACACAAACATGCCTCGATGACTTTGCAATACAAGAGCCTTTAGCTGTGGAAAAACAAATAGATGAGGAGCCAACCGCTTGACCACAATCAGAACACTTGGCTGATACATTGATTATTGAAATCCAACCCCCTACCTTTGACAAGAAAAAATTGTGCTCCTACCTCTACATTACCTCAAAAGCGATAACAGATAGCACGGTCCTCAATACCATCAAGACCACTTAACCCCTTTGATGAGGCACCAACCATCACACATACCACTCCTACTACTTCTACAATCACACAGGATTCTCCTATTACTACTATAGTCGATCAAGCACCTACTAGCACTACCTATGCATTTTCGCAGAAAAGGAAACGTCCATTCAAAGGAAAACCTCAGATGTCCATTGGTAAAATTGGATCAACATCAAATCAGAATCCTCTGGCTGCTGCAACAGAGAATTATCCAGGGGTACGAATACTAGGTTTTACCTTATACCTAGAACTACATGAAACTATGTTCTCCTTTCAAAGAAAATGCGCCCAATTCCCAGCATAATCATCGGTGCTACCTGATGATTCTGCGGATCCTATGTCCATTGACGAAATCCAAATTATCTCTGACCCTGGTATACCAGAATGTCCTCCTTGTGTGATTGAGGAATAAGATCTTGTTCCTCCTCCAGTAGCAAAGAAAAGGACCACTACTTTCGTTTCTACTTTACCTAGGAGAAAAACCAAGTCCACCAAGTCTGTTGAAGTTGCAATTGGAAAGAAAAATATGGAGCAGACCGTTCCTATTCTATGTCCACTATTCCCTATGGTTGATGTAGAGACACTTCCAAAAGAATCAATTGTCCATGTCAAGACTGACCCACAAGAACCAGTCCTGATAGATACAGTTGTTACACAAGAACCAGTTGCTCCACAATAGATTGTCCCACCAGAGCTCGAGATATTAAAACCACCTGTCCAAGTCAAGTCTTCTCCATAAGAACCAGCTGGACAACATGTTGAGGATGCCCCACTTGCAAATTTATTTTCCCAAATAGAGCAAAAGATCAAGCATACAGAAAATTCCAAGATTGTGGCACTGATAACATAAAATAATGACCTTAAAGCAGAGATAAAAACCTTGAAACAGGAAGTGGAAGCTGCTCGACAGAAGAATCTAGAAGGTATAACCATGGACATCCTAGCACTAACAAAAGTTGTTATGGGCAGAGAAAAAGAACTCATGTGTTTTGAATGTGGCAACATTTACTATGAGGCAGGATATGAGGTAGACAAAGTTCCAATGGATACAATACCAACAAATGTATCAATCAAGACTAAACATGGACTCCCTTCTACACAAATATCAACAAAATAGGGGAGATCTCAACATCATAAATCAGCACATGGTATGCCAGTCGCTTGCAAACAAGAACCTATGTTTCGTTCATGAGTTGTTATTTGAGAAACTCAAACTGATCTTGTTCTCAAGAATAGAAGAACCCAAACAAATGGTTGACACAGTAGATTTCTTCTTTTTGACATGGCATTCTTCATTACCGGCACTTAGAATTTTCTCTTAACAATTTTGCACTGGAGAAGATACTCATCTACTTCAGCTACAAGATAAGGTTTGAATGTGTTTTTCACGAGGACATGCAATATCATCAGTTGGGGGGTATGTTAGGAACCTGAAATTCCCTTTTTCACTACACTTTTTTATCATTCAACCCTCTCATTTCCTAAGCTAAATGACTACTATAATGAGCACTAAGACCCTTTTTCCCAAGGTACGAAACTATTCATCTTTCTTTTATGTTTTAATTTACTTAGCATGTTGGATTGAATATGATCACATATTTTACCCATGAAATAATTCAACTAATGATCAAAATGATAGAACAACCCACTTCAAGAATCGGGTCACTGCTGTCATAGCTATACACAATTCTTGGGAGATGTTACAGGATTGTTGCAACGGATGCCCATGAATCTTGGAAGTTGTTACAAGACTTCAGCAACAAACGACCATCAATCTCGGAAGCCATTACAACAAACACCACCAGTCCTATTGTGATATGACTGTTGCAACACCTGTTGATTAGAATGTTGGCTCACGACGTTGATGAAGATGAATTCAAGATTTGATATTTATGATATCTAACGAATAGCCTGAGAATTAGGGGATTCTTAGGACTACTTTGTTTCTGAACACTGATTGACTCTAACTTTAAATAACAAAGCTTTTATAATGTAAAGGTTGTTAGAATTTTGGCTTGAATAGAAGAAGGAACGATTATTGTACTCCAACATCTTTATGGAAATTGAATGAAGAACTGGATTGAATTTCTTTAGCATTCTGTGATCTATCTCTTTGAGTGGATTCAGTGAGAAGGAAAGGGCCCACCTTCTTCACCGATTCCCCTCTATTTCGAATTCTAGATTTAGTTGTTTTCATTGCAATTGGTTTAACTATTAGATGTTTATGAATGCAACTATTGTTACAGTTTAGTCCCTTTCTAATAAATGTGCATAACTTGTCTCATGAGAATTAGAATTCAGTTGTTGAGCATGGATGGAGAGTTACTTTTCCTTTTTCTGCATTGAGTTTAAATCTTGTTTTGAAGAATTAAAAGTGTGAAGTAGCTTCTCTCAATAAGTAGATTTCCCTTCAGCAATAGGATAGAATTTATTCCTGCAAAAGTAAATTAGAAAGTTAGATTAAGGTAGGAAATTCATGGTTTTTGTAGATTCATCAATTTAGGTTGCAATTATGAATTTAAGCCTGTAGCACTCTAGATGTATCAGCAATATTGTTTGTTTGTTTTTGTTAGAAGAACTTCCCTACTGCAATTAGATTAGAGACGCTTCCATAATCTAGCATAGACTGTGCAGAATTATCTTGAAATAATAGACTTCCCTGGGTTGACAATTTATATTGAACACTTTGATTTTCCATTTAATTAGACAATTAAAGTGCCCAACAGAAAGGTTCCCAAGAGGAATATATAACAAACTAAAGATGAAAAAAATTGTACCATGCAAGGTCATAAGGAAATTTGGGGCAAATGCATATGAGATTGAATTATCCGATGGGGTCAGAATCTCACCGATATTCAATATTGCATATTTGTACCCTTACAGAGTTGAAGAAACAGGATCAGAGGATGAACAGGCAGAATTTCAGTGGACCAAACAAATGCCTATAGCTAAAAATCCACAAATGGAAAGTATAATTGACAAGAGAGTCAGCAGGAAGACCAGGAGAAAAGAGTATTTTGAATACTTGGTCAAGTGGAAGGGACATCCAGTTGAAGATGCCAGTTGGGAAGATGAAGCAGAAATTCAGAAGCATGGATAGACCATGCAAGAGCACATGAACAAGAGTTCATGAAAATTTTCAAGTGAGGGAGTATGATGCAGGAGCATCGTAAACAACCAACCAAGAAAATGACGTAAGAGGCGGAAGATAGTTGGAACACCACCAGTGCACATTTTTGAAATGTTTTTGAAGCATTAATGTAATGGTTAAAGGGAGGCATACTTGCACACTGTAAACAGATCATGAGCGATTCTCTCTCATCTATAGAAGCTAGAGGAATTTATGCATAGTTAATGAAAGTAGGTAGATTTGAATTATAGATTAGACAGTTTATAAGAGAAGGAGGGAAAACGGATATAGACACCCTTGTCTTTGTATTATGGTATCATTGTATCATTAGCATAGAGCAGAAGAAGAAGGAATCTATAGCAGAAAGTTGTAGAGAAGAACCCATGTACATAAGCTTTGAATTAATATATGAATCTTTGAATCAAACTCATGGTGTTATGATGTTTTTTGTGTATACATGTTGAATGGTATGTTGATAGTTGTTTTATTATATTTGTTATACATTTGATTTAATACTGTGTTGAATGTATGATTTCATATTAAATGTTTGAATTCTGAGAGAAGAAAGAGAATGAGTTTCAATTGTTTCTCTTCCTGAGAGAGAATTTTCTGCAAGGAGTGCAGTGAAATGTCCGCAAGGAGTGCATTGACAAAGTTTCATAGTTTATCTCTAAAATATCAGGAAGGATACCATTATTCTCATTCTCATAGTAGTGCAAGTGAAGCACAGAAGGCATGCAAGGTGTGTGCAAGCTAGTTGAAATCAACAACTTATCAACCAAGGGGATAATCGAAGGACTGCTGTGGCAGAAGGTGCTCAGAGTCGAAGAAATCAAATACTTAGAAGTATTTGAAAGAGCGTCGCAAGGAGTGCGTGCAGGAGTCCATGGAGATTTGAGTTTGTAAGTGAAAGCTCAGGAGGGTTAGCACCTTTGGAAATACCCAAAGGGAGAAAGAGATTCAAAACATCTTGCAAAGGTTAAGTTCCAGTGAAAGAACATTGGATTTATTTTGCAAGAGCTCTCAAGGAGAAAACGAGCGGTCGAAATTCTCTGTGGATGATTCACAAAATAGTGAGGACCGTAGGATCCAGGAGAGCTATAGAGAAGTTAAGAATTGGATCAAATAGAGTCTTATTAGTCATTAACCCTGTGGAAAGTGCCATTTCGTAATTCGGGGTCTAGAAGTGATAGAGGGACAGAAATCAGAGGTTCGTTCAAGTCCCAAAAGCCAGAAAGCTTGGAGTGACAGGTGGCAAGAATCCATGTCAGAGATAGAGGACAGTGGAGAAGACAGGTGGCGTACTTGTTGTCGGGCAGAGTCAAGACTTCATTGACTATTTTGGGGTTTCTTAGGTTGGAGATTTGAAAGCCTTGCATCAAGATTCACAAAGACGCGAAGTCCGAAACTCCAAATCGGTGAAAAGTCCCATAGGGGAGCTAGTCTTTGCTGAACGCATTAGGGTTCAGCATTTTGGCATTTTTGAAGACAAGAGACAGGGGTTCCTTGTTCTGAGATTCCTAAAATCGTGAAGCATGATACGGCTATGGAGGAGGACATGGCCAAACATTTTAGTGAATCAGCTTTTCGGGTTTTGGCAGTAGAGGGCCGAGAAACTCGACAACAGGGATCACGAAATTGCAAGACCCGAAGTCCTAAATTAGCAAAGGGCACGAAATTATTGTGGTCAAGGAGATTTGGGTTGGCGCCTGGTGTTTGTTCATGCAGTCTCAATTCATAAGGACTTGTGGATACACCGTGAGTGTATAAGATATTCCCCGAGGGGAAATCAAAGAGTCAATTAGACTCAAGAGAATATTTAGAAAGATCCTGTGCAGACCTCGACTCGAGGGTTTGGGGGTCTCCACCACTTGCACTTCACCTTCAACAACCTGTTGAAGTTCCAAAATCAGGTCAAACATGACCAAGAATCCTCAAAACTTGGTCAAGGGCCAACAACTGTTTTAGGGACAACAACAAGAAATCAACAGAATTTTGTTGTCAACACTCAGAAAAATGTCCATCCCTTTTTGTTAGCCTTTGAAATTTTTAATAGGAATGTACATAATTGTATGGTCAATTATAGTGCATCGTCAAATGTGATGCCTCTATCTGTGTGCTAAAAAATTAATGCAGATGTTAAAACTTTTGATCTCAAAATCATTCAGCTAGATCGAACAATAGTTAAGGTAATTGGTGAGATTAAGAATGTTCTGATTAGATTATTTTCCAATCCTAAGGTTCATCAGGTAATTGATATTATCATTGTTGATATCCCTGAAGTTTATGGTTTGTTCTTAAGTAGGGATTGGTAAGAACAACTGCATGGTTACTTTGCCACAGATTGGTCTCACTTGTGGCTGTCTAAAAATGGACAGCCCAACAAAATCAAGATAAACAGAGAACGTTATCTTAAGCATACTGTAACATATCTAAATGATCCAAATGATTTGTTACATCTACAAACTCATTTGAAACGCAAGGAATGAATACCTTCTTTGGTAATTTCATGACCAAAATTTCTTCTATTACTGATCCCAGGCAACAATCTGAAGTTATAACTTATACTCAAACATCGGATTTTCCAAGTATGCCAAGTATTATTGACGACGCACAAATCTGGTCATTATACTTTGACGGATCCAAATCCAAAGAAGGAGCATGTGCAAGTTGTGTACTCATCAATCCTACAGGTAATAAAACTTGTATTTCTTTTCCACTAGATTTTTAGTGTACTAATAACACCGCTGAGTACGAAGCACTTCTACAAGGACTTAGGAAAGATTTGGATATGGACATGCGGAATTTGATGGTATTTGGTGATTTGTAAATCGTGGTTAAGCAGTTCAGAAACACCATACATTTCTTATCACCACATTTGAAAAGTTACTAAACCGAATTATGGAGTTTGATGCAAAATGTTTCAGCATTTAACTTAAATTCCATTCCTAGATTAAGTAATTCAGACGTTGATTTATTGGCCAATGTTGCTCCTAAAATATTGCTCGCTGAAGGTCTTTCCCATAATGTGTTTTCAATTTAATTGTTGTTTAGGTCGTCGATCCCAGATAACATCACAAATTGGAGAGTATTCGATGATGACTAGCAAATCATCAATTTTTTGCACATGGAAGACACCTTCCAAGGTGCAGTCATTGATGAAAGTACTCATGATGAGAACCTCCATAATTTCACAGTAATATTTGATCCTCGATGTCCTGAATCTACATCCAAGCTGGTAAATTATATCCCTAGATCTGTTGTGAGACTAGAGAAATTCTATGAATTGCATGATAAATTTAGAGGGGCAGTCAGTTGTAAAACTAACAATTCCTCTTTGGTTTATGAGACAGTAAATTTAGGAACAAAGAATAATCCTGAAAATATTAATTTGGGAAAGGGATGCTCTGAGAAAGAAAGATTTGATTTTATAAAGTTATTTAAAGAATTTAAAGATGTTTTTTCTTGGACGTATGATGACTTGAAAACATTTGATCCTAACATCCTAAAACATGTTATCCCTATGAAACCCCAGACTTAGCCTTTTCAATAGAAATGGAGGAAGATGCACCCTAAATTGGAACCCACTGTTAAAAAGGAACTAAACAAATTACTAACTACAAAAATATTTTTCCCAATTAGGCACACGCAATGGGTGTCTAATCTAGTCCCTATAAGAAATAGAAGTGGTGAAATTAAACGATGTGTCGATTTTCAGAACATAAACCGAGCGTCTGATAAAGACAACTACCCTGTTCCTCCAATGGAACAAATCCTACAAAAGGTGTCTGGTTTCGAAAGACTATCTATGCTAGATGGTCTTTTGGGATACAACCAGGTCATTATGTCTTTCTCAAACCATCTTAAGACCACCTTTTGTACCCCATGGGGCACTTATGCCTACAGGAAAATGTCTTTTGGACTGATAAACGTCAGTGCCACTTTTTAGAGAGCAATGGATATTTCTTTCCATGGCCTCATTAACCAGTCAGTCATAGTCTATCTCGATGATGTCACCGTCTTCTCTAAAAACAAGAAAGATAACTTGTATCACCTTAGGGTTGTCCTGGAACGATGTCACAAGTTAGACATATCTCTCAACCCTAAGAAATTGGTATTTACAGTGGAGCAAGGTAAATTGCTTCCATTTATAGTGTCTAAGGATGGAATGATTATTAACCTTGAAAGAACCCAAGATATTTCTAAATTCCCTCTCCTTCTTCCAAAAAAGCCATGTAGTCCTTTTTAGGCAAGATTAATTTTATCATAAGGTTTGTCCCATTTTTCTCGGTAATGGTAAGACCATTACAAAATTTAATTAAAAAACATGTTTTGTACCGTTGGGGACCATAATAAAGTCAATATTTCAACTCTATTAGAAAAGCAATAATAGAATCTTCTTCCTTGATGAGTCCCAATTTTTCTCAGGATTTCACTCTTTACACCTTTGCTTATGACCGATCTTATGTTGTTGTGTTAACACAGAAAAACATTGAAATAAATGAGATACCCATTGCCTTCATGGGCTCGACTTTCAAAGGGGTGGAGCTTAACTACCCAGCAGTAGATCAACAGACATATGTTGTTTTCAAAGAATTGAAAGACTTCTGGTCATACATGTTGAAATCCATAACTAAGGTTATTGTTCCTTACCCATCTATAAGAAACCTATTAGTACAAAAAGAACTAGATGAGAAAAGGGAAAATTGGATCACATCACTATAGGAATATGACCTTGAAATAACCCCTGCACAGATTGTTAGAGATCAAGGCTTATGTAAACTAGTGGTTGATTCAATTCAAGAACAGGAAAGTCAAATCAACACCTCAACTGTAAATCAGCATAACGAAAAACAAATCAGCTATGCATAAGTTACTACCAATTCTTGGTATGAAAACATAAAATTTTATTTGACACATGGATCTGCTCCCCGCAATATTGATCCTAAAAGAAGAAGAGCACTCAAGCTTAGATCTTCATCTTTCCAGTTAATTAATGATGTTTTATTTCGAAATAACTTTGATGGTGTTCTTATGCGTTGTTTAGAAAAGGAAGAGGCAGAAAAAGTGCTATCTGAACTTCATCCAGGAGAATTTCGTGTTCATTTAAGTGGAGATACCACTGCCCACAAAGTGATAAGAGCTGGGTACTATTGACCTACTTTGTTTAAAGATGCCCATGCACTGTGTCGTAAATACATAATCTGCCAAAAGGCTACAGGACTGGTGAAAAAGGCATCACTCCATCTTCTTCGCAGCAACACAAGTATATTATTACAACAACAGTGTATTTTACTATATGGCCCAAAGTTGCACCTTTGAAAGTGGTGAATACAAATCAGGTAGTATCTTTCCTTAACTTCTGTATCATCACTCAATTCGGTGTCCCCGAATGTCTGGTTTTTTATAATGCCTCTTACTCTTCATCCCTTGATATGAACGTTTTTTTTTTGTAAAAAGGGATTAAACTAAAGTATTATGATAGCTACTACCCTCAAGGAAATGGCCTAGTAGAATGAATAAACAAAAATTTAATCAATATCATTAAAATGGCAGTTTTAGAAAATCACAAGAACTGGAACAATGCACTTTATAATGCACTTTGGGCTGATAGGGTAACCCCAAAAGCCTCTGTTGGTAATTCCCCTTTCTTCCTCATCTAATGAAGAGAAGTAATTCTCCCTCTGCATGTTTTACTTCCCTCCCCGCAACTTTCACAAAAAGTTCAAGAAGAGGAGTGCCCTCCTCTAGAAAATCGAATAAATGCCTTATGAAAACTAGAGGAAGTGAGAACATAAACAAAGAAGAAATTGTATCAGCATCAACAAATTGTAAAAATATGGTTTTATTCAAATTCTTCTTCAAATAGGAATTTTGATGTCGGAGACTTGGTTCTCAGGTGGGACAAATCTCACAAGGGAAAGGGGGAACAAACCAAGTTCCAAAATCTGTGGTTGGAACCATTTGTAATTTCTGAAAAATTGGGTCCTAGCTCTTTTCATTTGCATAATTTGGAGGGAAAGACAAACACTTTCCCATTGAATGGCTAGGATCTCAAAAGGTATTTCACCTAATGATTTTAGATCCACCCTTTTTTACATATTTTTCATTTTCTTTTCTCTTTTTAATTTTGGTTCTTTTCATTTTGCTTGATTTTGATTTATTTTTCAAATAATTATGTCTAAGTTACCATTTCATTTGTGGAAGAGAAATCATAATTTTCAGTCATCAACAGCAGTTAACGACTCCTCAAAGCATCAGTGCTGTGAATGTTAAAACTTAGATCAGCAGAAGTAAATTTCTATTCAAAACAATGTTCCTGGTTTCTCATTAAAATTACGAGAAGACACGATTATCATTAATACAACTCTTAACGTTGTCCAAGTTTTAAGGAAAACAAATCAATTATACCTTCTTGTTCTCGAGATGGTTTCTTATATGAAATATAAGTGTTCAAGTTATGATGAATTTCATCAAGTGAGAAAATAAGTTGCGAAGGATCAAGTTTTGTTTTCAAAATATGAGATTTTCAGTATCACCCCGCTCTCTTGAATATCATCAAGTTTCTGCAAATTTATAAACAAATTCTAGAGAGTTGAAAGAACTTCAAGGTGTGGGAAGTGTCTGTAAACCTAGAGAGACATTGAATAGGTCTATTGGCAATAGGTAAATGCATGCATGATACCAAGGCAACTTCGTCGGGGTACTGAACAAACCTGCTGGCAGTGAAGCAATGTCGGGTTTAAGAAATTTTCAGGTATGTCTCTTTGAATTGATCAAAATTAAAGATGTTATTTATCATGAATGGAAAACTCTTGGATAGGACAAAGTTGTTAGAGTGGGTTAAATGACATCCCTACCGAGGCTATGGATTCCTTCTGGCAATAGTGGCCCTGTCAAAAATATCGAAGTCGCTTGCCTAGACATTGTTTCACTCGTAATCTAGATTTGATACCACATTGCATTTTTTATAGTAATACATATGATGCTAAAATAGATTATTTTCTTAGTTATTATTAGAATGCTTGACCTGTTGTTAACCGTTTCTAAAAATGCATTTCATCTGATTCACCCTAACATGAATTTATTGGTGATGTAGAGATAACTACTTCACCCAGTACGTCGCCATTTTTGGCAGCCACTAATTAAATTTGATTCTTATCACAATCAAAGTCTCCACAAAATGGATCACATCTTTCTGTAGCTTCCATCACCTCCCATTTGTAAATGTTTATATTTGTGAGTTCTGAAGCGATTATTGGATAAAATATCACCTTATTAAGTTCTTATCATTTGCATTTCTGTTTGTTTTATTTTTAATTCATGACTATAAGCATGAATTTAAACATAGAACTTGGGTTGGTTTAATAATATTTTACCTTAGAAATATCATTTTAAAATCCACCCATATGTGATTAAAATTCAAATCTTATGAAATGGTTGATTAACCCATTATCGTTTTTTTCTTGTTTTGTTATGGTTGTTATGAATTCAATGGTTCGATAGTTCATTGTCAAAATGTTTTGATGCATGAAGAACCTTGGTTAACTATTGGTATTCTTTTCATGAGTTTAATCATCATATTAGCAATCATGCCAATGAGTACAAGCATGTTTTACTTACGTTTTCACCTTACCTTGCTGGCCCAAAACATTGATGAAGCTATTCATTATGTGTAGAGGGTTTTGTACTCTGTAGGTTTTGGCACTCATCACGAAAGATGGTATGGATTTATGTGAACCCTCTGGTTTTTGTTCTCCCTAATTCTCCTATATAAGTTATGATATTCCCCTAGGCTCTGCTATTTTCATGCTTTCACTCTCCGCTCAGAACTGTTTTTGTTGCTCGCATGTTGGGAACCTAAAACTATTCTGAGTTATTTTTTTTGCATCCTTATTACAGTGGTCATGTAACCCATTGATCATATAGACCCGAATGGATTCCAAACCTTACTATCCCATGATGATGCTATTCATGAACTAAAGGATCATGGATGGGATGTATTCCTCGAGAATTTCAAGGGCTATAATCTCCAGGTTGAAAAATCTTTCGCACAAACCTTTGACGGTTTCAAAGCCAAGATTGGAGACATACAGTTGGAGTTGATAGAGGATTTCATGAGCAAAGTGATAGGGCTCCCATAAAATGGTGAGAGGTGGTTAAAAAATGCCATAATAGAAGAGTTCCCATGGAGTTTATTTATGACATCCCATAAAACCACTTGCTATATAAATGGTATTCCTATCGCTCTGTTAAAACCCAGATGGAATAGTCTACTTTTAATTCTGAAGAAATTTGTTACGTGTGAAGGTCGATAAGAGCTATTTTTTCTATACCATATCTGTTTTCTTATGAATTTCATAGGGTTCGAATTAGATATGCCCTTTTACCTATTGATGAGACTTTACAATATGTTCAAGCGTTACAAGCGATAGGGTATCATTTCGAGCCTGTTTCACCATGGACTCGTTAAACTCTTATTGGTTCATCACCTTTCGAAGATAGGTGACAATTGGGAAAGATTTCTAATAAGAAATGGATTCACACAGGCCGATGCTACAACCAATCCTCTTTTAATTGCAAAACCTAACTCAGATAGGTCAGTGGTTGAAAGCCAGTTCATTAATTCAATTGATGGGCCAGAATTGTTTATAAAATCCCTCTAGATAAAGGATTACCATGTAGGTTTTCACATGCAAGATCTCTGGAACAAGCAATGTTGAATTAAAGGAAAATGATCCTCATGTGCTTGTGAACAATGTTAGTTTAAACATTAATGTTAAATCTGATGTCAAGAAACTCTGTAAAGGAAGAAAACAACAGTGAATGGATTCAAGTTTCAACAATAAGAATGTTGGTCGTCTAATCTCTAGAAAACTAAGAAACCAAAAGGGTAATCATCTGATCTCGATTGAACCGATCGAGATCAATGAATGAGGCTCTGATCATGAGATAGAGGATCTCTTGATATGGGAAGACCCAAAAAATCAGTGTTCCATGAGGGAGGTTATCACCATTTTGAACCATATGATTTCGTGACCAATTTACCCCCATGTATTAAGGGTAAATAAGGATTTTTGGGTAATGGGCATGATCTGGAACAAACCGTAGGTAAGATTGAAGCACTCTTGGTCGACTATGTCCCACAACAATCTTTTGTCACCCCGGTACACTATGATAGTTGCCTTGATTGGGTAGAGCATTATTATACATATGTTCCTCTCTTGCAGTCCCGAATTAGAACCTTGACTGCTCAGAACAATCTGTTTAAACAAGATAATTTTGATCTCAAGGAACATACAAAGAGGGAGAATAAACAAATCCATAGGGATGGAAATATAATCATTAAGAATACAACCAGTTTCAAAGAAATTATAAACTTTGAACTGTCTGATCCCTCTTTGGCTAATTTTTAATGGTAAAACATTTTGTTTTGATTTCATTCGATTCCGTCATCAAAGTAGAAATAGGAAGATTTGAATTTTGATTTCATTTGCTAAAAATAAGACTAGCTACAGAATCTATGATTCTGTAGCTAAGTCACTTTTGAATAATTAGTAATTGTTTTTTTTCTAATATATCAAATCCATTTTGTTATTCTCAAGAAATGGAGGATTGTGTTGCTAATTGCTTGGAGAAAAAACCTTTCAATTATATGCTCAAATGTTTAGTAGTTTCTCCTTCTTTAGGTTTTATCAAACTGTGGTTTAATTTTGAACAAACGAACTCTTGCATGAGTGGTTACTATTTTCGATATTTTTGTAATATTACCCAATTATTATGGATTCAACTCTATACTCTGAGATATGAGCATTTGAAACTTGAGTTTAAATACTGTTCATTCTCAGTAATATAGAGACCTTTTTTGGATGCATTATGGACATGTAACTTTCTATACTATATGGACAAGTTGTTCACACCTCAACTTTAGTCCAGTGTGACATTGTTCCATTACGTTTTTTCCTTTTATATTATGGAATGTTAATATGTTATGAAGCTTTAGTCTTATTCGCATATAATGTTTCATTTTATTTTGCACTTTAAATTCTATTTGTAATTTTTTGTTCATATATCATATTTGTGATCGTTATTTCATTCAAATACCATTGATTTATGGTTGATGTTGAGTGATATATTACATGAATACTTTATATTAAATTTCTCTTACTATAAGTATTCATCATTACAAGATCACAGGATCTACATGTTTATTACTTTGTTTCTTATATCTTTACTCCAAAGCACACCTTTGAGTTTACTCTGGGAATGTTAGCACAAGCCTGTTACAGGTTTTTCTCATAGGCAAGATGGCTAGGAGTTTGAATTGTGCAGAGACATAAACTCAGTAATTGATTAATCTCATGTTAGTTTTACTCGCATTCTATGTCTCTTATTAGTTTGTTTATTAATGAAATAGGAACAATTTAGATTGTCTTTGACTGTTATCCTGTTCTTGTTTCAAATTATATCTTATTAGTATGTGTGAATTCTTAGATTTTAAATTATTAAATAGAAAATATAAAATGTATGTGCTTTCTTTATCTACTTTGTAAACAATTGCAAAAAGATTGATTTCGCAAGATATACACCAAAACTTGCAAACTGTAAATACCCTGTTAATAATCACATGCTTATTTTTCTCCTTCAACACTTGTAAATAATTAAATTCATGTACATAGTTGTTGACGGGCGAAACAGTCCATCCGTCAACTAGAAGAGTGGAACCGGTCCGGGGTTGTCTAAATAACCCAAGTCATTTGGTATGGACCACCCTGACGAGTTTAACGGCTATGTTGGCCGCTCTAAGGTCTCCTAAGGGAACCAAAGAGAAAATCTGATCTGAGCTAAGAGATCTAAACTAAGGAAACTAATAAAAACAAACTAACTAAATAAATAAAAGAAATCAAACTAAAATAGAGGAAACTAGAAACTAATAAAACAAATACAGG